>ML777885.1:728039-814740 GCA_009831015.1 Picea engelmannii
ATGTTCTTTTAGATGGTTAAATATGTACTTGAAATAAATACACAGCAACACAACTTGCAGCAAATAAACCATCAAACTCAGAACAATCACAACATGATAAAGGAGTTCACCCCCCTCCGGGCTACATCTCCTTGAGCCTCCATCAATGGACTTGGCTCTCTAGGATTAATTAGTCAAAAGTTATTTTACAAGTTGTTTCTCAACTCCAATGGAAAAACAGACTGTACCATTGAGATCAGAACACATAAAAACCTCAAAAATGACTAATAGAACTCTGAAAACGGATCATGGCTCATCCGGGCATGACCTCTTCTACATGTGGCCATAAGCTTCCCCGAGCTTCTCTTTGGAAAAAACACCCGTAAAAGTCCTCAAAAGCCTCTGAAACATGTACCAATGTGTTCAAAGCATAATAATTAGCCAAACATGATTATTCAATCTCAGAAAACAAACATAGGCTCACCAAAACATGTCCTCGATCAATGAGGGCTTCAAGATCCCTGAAGCTTGCTGAAACTTCAATGGTGAAAAAATTACAGAAGAAGTCTTCAAATGGATGTAATAACAGTGCCAATGGATTCGGGACATCCAAAAACCCCTATTTGGGATTTTACGGCACCTCAATCGGCCAAGAAATGAGGAAGATAGGCCTCCTACCATCCTCTTCCTTCAAGCTTGCTGAAACTGGTTCGCCAAAATGCACCCTTTCTGAATGAACCAAGAACACGCTCCAAAATGCATGTTAAAACCCAGCCCCGCGCATAACCGAAAAACGGTCCAAACTGTAGGATGGTTAGGGCGCCTCCAGCCCCTAACCACCAAGCACTCGGGCATATGGGTCATAATACGACCTTGCACATTAAGAAAAAGGGCTAAATGGACTTAAGCCCCCCGCGCTCCAGTTGTGGTCACATGGCGCTACAATAAAACCGTGGATTTGAAAACATAAAATCCATGTGCGCCATTCAACAAAGGTTATAGTCGTATACATTATAAATGTGACCGGGGGCTGTGGCTAAGCCCCAGCCTGGACCCTCGCTCCAACGGTCATATAAAATAAATTTAAATATATTTCTTTACATATATTAAACAAGCAATAATGTGTGGCGTATTGGTAATGTGGACTTTGTTAAAGCGCTTACCAAAGGGGGAGGTCACCGGTTCAAATCCGGTCGGCTCCACAAAATTTTAAACAACAAACCAATAAACCATTAGCCAATAAAGGGGTGCCACGTGGCAGCCCATGACAGGGCCACGTGACACCTTACCATTCGCCCAAATGATGCCACGTGTCGCAATAACATTCGCCCAATTGTCAGCTAATCACAAACCGCCACGTCATTAGGTGCCATGTCACCGTACGGTCGCCACATCAACATGTACATACTCTGCCAGGTCAGACTGTACCGACTAGTACAATCAGCATCACTTTTTTACCTGTTTGACTTGACGAACAGATCGTTATATCTCTCGCTCCTGATGTCCATTTGAGACGAAACGAGTTGCATTGGGTTCGTGACGACGAGGGCTATTCTCACGTTCGTTTTGAGGCAATTACGAGAACATTGATTTTTGAGCTAAAATTTGACCCCTGGTCCAGATTTTGATCACACCTTCCCACTGAAAGGATTTTGGACCCAAAAAAGATTATGATTATCTGTCTGCTTTCAAGTTATATCAACTGAATCTACTTGAAAAATATTTTCGACAATCACCTAGATACCTTGACATGCCCTACACTGCAACTGGTTATGTCCTTCAACCACTGCTCTCTGGCTTTTGTTGACCCACTGTTCTCTCTGTGCTTGGAAGACTGCCAACCTTCCCACTGAGAATCAAGTCCCTCTTTCGAACTCTTTGGCGTCAAAAAAATCAACTCTCCAATGGCTGCAAAAACTTTCCTGCGACATCTTGTCATAAGCCAAGAAAACCATCAATCTTGAAAACAAATTATACAAGACTGAAAAATGATGCCAACAAAGTCTTTTTCTCTTCAAACAAACTGTCGCATCTTGTAATTCATCAAAGTACATGGATTTTTCCTACATCTCGATGTACTCAAAATTAACTTTCAAGTCAATAAACACCATCGACTAAACACAAGTCGAACAACACGATCGACACAACATAGTCGTCAGACAATCATTGACACCAGTCAAAACTTATTTGAAACATATCGACCTTCCCAAACAAATCGAAAAAACATGATACACAATCATGTTACAATCATGATGAACTATCACCAGTTTACTGCTTACACATACAAAAAAACAATTGCATGTGCATGACTCTTCAACTCTTCTTTTAGTACAAACATAAGTACCAAAAACCCAAAAACATGTGGGTACATAAGAGTTGAAATGAAAAAGATAAATGGCTGCAACAAGTGAACATAATATACATCTTTTACATCCTCCTGGCGATGTCGTGCAACAAACAAAAATGCCTTCAAAATGAATTGTATTCACATGCAACTTGCATCATGCAAGTTTGTGATAAACTGCTGCAACTTAGCATGCTTCCCATAAATGCACAGATAACGTTGAAAAGTGCATTTATAACAGAAAATGTAAGCCTTACTTGCTCAAGAAATCCAACCATTTCTTACCAAGCCAACTCAATGGTGACTTTATCTGCTGGAAATCGTCCTCTTGTGAATCATCTTGACTCGCATCGATGATGGAATCTCCTCTTCCATTCTTGCCAATCTCTTTATCCATCTACTTCTTGTGCTGTGGATGAGTGGTTGGATGCAATGTCCAACATTGGTCAATGAGATGACCCCACTTCTGACAATGAGTGCAAATCTTTTGCATCCTCTTTTCACGTTGTCTTTGCTTAGAAAGTTTCCTGAAAGCGGTTAATCTTTTCCAACATTTTGAAACATGATGGTTATGCAAACCACAATATGTACATGGATTCTTTCTTCCATTTTTACATATAAATTTATCATGCTTAACATAATCAAAAGCAACTAAATGATAAGCAGAATTATACCTTGAACATTCACCTTTATCGCCTTTTTGAGGAGGTGAATTTGAAGAGTTACAAGCTCTCCTTTGAAAACCATCAACAGTGTTCGTGTCCTCATCGTTGTCACAACTCTTTCGTTTCACACATTCGCATTCATCTTGAACACAAGCCTTGCATGCTGGAGGGATTGAACTTTCAACAAAAGTTCTTGAACTTTCACCTTTATAGCCTTCTTGAGGAGGTGAACTTGAAACAAAGTTTATCCTTGGAACTTTTTCCCTTGTCTCCTCGACTTTGGAATATGCTCCATTAATTCGTTCACATCCAAGACCATAATACTTGGGTCTTTCTTCAACAACAATAGGTTCAACAATTCCTTGTGCATGTTTTCCTAACCCTTTACCTTCATAGCCCATTTTTAACAACAACTTGGACCCTATTCCTCTTGTGTGACTTTCAAAACCACCAAAACATTCATCTTGAGAGGAATTAGAAGATAAACTAACATTGCATACCTTATGTTCATGCATGTACTTGGTAAGGGTTTCCTTTGTCTCATGGAGTTGAATCTCCATCTCATGCAACCTTTGAAGAAGCTGGTCTTTCGCTTGCTTCATGGCCATCAACTGCTCTTCAAGGGCAATGTTCACATTTCTGTCTTCACACATCTCTTTCATCAAATCTCTCATAGTTAGAATCTCTTCTTTGTCAAAGAATTTAGATAATGAAAATGTATAAGAACTATCAATGCTTGAAGCTTCCTCCATCCTTGCAAGATATCAAACTTCAACACAAAACTTGCACAATACCAACAGCTAAATCTCAAGCTATCAATGGCAAATACATGAGAAAAACAAACTAGTGCTCTGATACCACATGATCTGAAAATAGAAGGTTGACTTGTTATGCTATGCAAGCACCCTCTACTTCATAAAAATAAACTTTACAGGACCTTGCTTCATGTGTTAAAATATGCAAGATAAACTTATGTGTTAAGTTCATGTAACTTATTGTAAATGCTTATGTGTGAGGACATGTTCTTTTAGATGGTTAAATATGTACTTGAAATAAATACACAGCAACACAACTTGCAGAAAATAAGCCATCAAACTCAGAACAATCACAACATGATAAAGGAGTTCACCCCCCTCCGGGCTACATCTCCTTGAGCCTCCATCAATGGACTTGGCTCTCTTGGATTAATTAGTCAAAAGTTCTTTTACAAGCTGTTTCTCAACTCCAATGGAAAAACAGACTGTACCATTGAGATCAGAGCACATAAAAACCCCAAAAATGACTAATAGAACTCTGAAAATGGACCATGGCTCATCCGGGCATGACCTCTTCTACATGTGGCCATAAGCTTCCCTGAGCTTCTCTTTGGCAAAAACACCTGTAAAAGTCCTCAAAATCCTTTTAAACATGTCCCAATGTGTTCAAAGCATAATAATTAGCCAAACATGATTATTCAATCTCATAAAACAAACATAGGCTCACCAAAACATGTCCTCGATCAATGAGGGCTTTAAGCTCCCTGAAGCTTGCTGAAACTTCAATGGTGAAAAACCTACAGAAGAAGTCTTCAAATGGATGTAATAACAGTTTCAATGGATTCAGGACGTCCAAAAACCCCTAGTTGGGCTTTTACGACACCTCAATCGGCCAAGAAATGAGGAAGATAGGCCTCCTGCCATCCTCTTCCTTCAAGCTTGTTGAAACTGGTTCGCCAAAATGCACCCTTTCTGAATGAACCAAGAACACGCTCCAAAATGCGTGTTAAAACCCAGCCCCATGCATAACCGAAAACCGGTCCAAATTGTAGGATGGTTAGGGTGCCTCCAGCCCCTAACCGCCAAGCACTCGGGCATATGGGTCATAATACGACCTTGCGTATTAAGAAAAAGGGCTAAATGGACTTAAGCCCCCCGCGCTCCAGTTGTGGTCACATGGCACTACAATAAAACCGTGGATTTGAAAACATAAAATCCGCGCGCGCCATTCAACAAAGTTTATGGTCATATACATTATAAATGTGACCGGGGGCTGGGGCTAAGCCCCAGCCCGGACCCCCGCTCCAACGGTCATATAAAATAAATTTAAATATATTTCTTTACATATATTAAACAAGCAATAATGTGTGGTGTATTGGTAACGTGGACTTTGTTAAAGCGCTTACCAAACGGGGAGGTCACCGGTTCAAATCCGGTTGGCTCCACAAAATTTTAAACAACAAACCAATAAACCATTAGCCAATAAAGGGGTGCCACGTGACAGCCCATGACTGGGCCACGTGGCACCTTACCATTCGCCCAAATGATGCCACGTGTCGCAATAACATTCGCCCAATTGTCAGATAATCACAAACTGCCATGTCAGCAGGTGCCATGTCACCATACGGTCACCACGTCATCATGTACGAACTCTGCCACGTCAGACTGTACGAACTGGTACAGTCAGCATCATTTTTTTACCTGTTTGACTTGACGAACATATCGCTATATCTCTCGCTCTCGATGTCCGTTTGAGACGAAACGAGTTGCGTTGGGTTCGTGACGACGAGGGCTATGCTCACGTTCGTTTTGAGGAAATTCCAAGAACATTGATTTTTGAGCTAAAATTTGACCCCTAGTCCAAATTTTGATCAAGGGGTGGAGGTATTTCCCACCATTTATCCTCTGAAACCTAGATTCGTGGGAGGGTTGTGTGAAGTGACGATCCCTTAGACGTTTGATGATGAATGTTATTTTCCTATTGGGGAAACTTGGTTGAGATATATGGCACTTCTTCTTATGGGTTATGTCTAGAGTTAGGTCAATATAGTTGATTCTCCAACTTATTTTAGTAGAGGAAATGATAGGATGGAAGATGGAAGTAGGTTAGGAAGGAAGGATTCTTCAATGATAGTTGATAATATTGATTAGGGATCATATGTGCTAATAGTGTTTACTCACTTCGTTCCTAACATGTTTAAAAATATCGTTTGATTCCCTTTCGATATTTTAAGTGTGATAATGAGTTATTGATGGATTATTTTAATTGTGTTCATTAATATTATTAAATGATGAATTTACTTGATATGTTGTCTTACATTCCTTAGTGTGATTATACATGAACTATGCACTAGAGACAATAGTTGTTTATCATTAGTACATGCATGAGATATGTGTCCGCTAGCTACACACACATACCCTACACATGTACACTGGTACAATTAATTAATGTATTAATTATTAAATTACATTATTAACTATTTAATTGAATGGCGTAATGACTATGTCAATTATATTTCATACAAAAATATCTAGAAAAATTAAATACCTTCTTTGAATTTGATGGATAGTTGCTATGATGAATTAAATGAGCATGGTAGGTTGTCATGTACATTTTGGGGAAAATTTTCAAATTACATTTATTAGCTAGCATGAGAAGAAAGAATTTGCATTTTATTTATTATTGTTTTATGCAAGTCATTTATAATTTAGTTTTATTTCACACTTTTCGAAAAAATCTAGATAAAGGAGGTTGAAGGCTAATAATGAGGGTGGTTGAGGAAACTTGGGGAAAGGGAAATGGAAACTTGAGAAATAGGAGAGGAGATTGAGAGCTTGGACAATTCTTGGAAGATATAATTCTTGTGATAGTATTCTTGGATCTTTTGTGCTTTTTTTTTTCTTGGAGTTACGGGCACGAACAGACAAGAAACTGAAAGGTTTCTTGGATCTAGGAAGCTAACTAGGATCCTAGTTGGTTGGGAGGATTTTGTTGTTTCTCTTTTGGCAGATGGAAAGAGAGAATGTTTGGAGGCATATTCCTAATACTGACAAGACTACATTGCAAATGGTCATCCTTCTTTTTTTTTTTTTTACTGGGGAATCGACAACTCACGGTTCTCGTACTCGTGTGACACGGGGTTGATCCCCATCGGCTACCACTATAACCCCAGGTGCAACCACCCAGCCCGCAAGAATGGCACACGAGTAAATCCGGGTGAGAATCGAACATGAGACTTCATTTTACAAATTTCCTTCTATTTACACGGCACTTGCCGATCCGTCTACACCCGTGCGGGCCATTGCAAATGGTCATCTTCAACATACTAGGGAGGATGTATTTTTCTTTGTATATTTTGTTATGTTTTTATTTAAATATTTAAATCATAAATTTAACTTCGTACTTATTTCATTCTCTTATTTAGATTCATTTATTTGGATTCAAATTTGAAATATTTAGCATTGGAAAAATGTTAAAAGGTTTTGAGTATGTTGTAGATTATTCCATTTATGAAAGCAGAAAATTATGTTTACACTTAATGTATGTGTTTAAATTATCAAATATTATTTAGTGTCATCTCATGGATAGATGTTACATTCGATATCAGAACTTACGATCAAACACTAGGACCAAAAGGGCCATCATCTTTGTGTATAATCTAAATAATCTAAATAAATACTAATAAGATGATATAATTAAGAGGGAATGAAATAGATATCCCATTGCCCATATAACCTTAGAATCCCATAAATGAGGATTACAACTTATAGAGAGGTTGATTTATGATGTGCCTAAAATATTTCTTATAGTTTCATGTTTGTGAATACAATAAATAAACGAAAATAAAATTTGATTTTGCATACAATAAATAAACAAAAATAAAATCAAAACTTTGTTTGCATACAATAAATAAAAATAGAATAAACAAAAATAAAATGAAAATATAATGTTTATGGAGCACAAATAAAATGTTCAATCTTATTAAACGATTATTGTATGCAAACAAAATTATATTAATTTGGAATCTTAGCTAAACAAAAAACCTAGTTGGAGCTAAGAATATGTGTGTGTGTGTCAATAGACTCTTTTCACGAAGTGAAGGTGTTCAAAGGTTTCGTGAATGTGGGAAGAGGTGGTAGATGGAGATGCAAATGAAATGCACTATGTATTATTATGTGTGTGTGTGTCAATAGACTCTTTTCACGAAGTGAAGGTGTTCAAAGGTTTCGTGAATGTGGGAAGAGGTGGTAGATGGAGATGCAAATGAAATGCACTATGTATTATTATTGTTATAAAAAAATTAAGATAAATTCTGTATAAAATGATAAATTTCATATTTCTAAAATATGGCTACCTAAATATGAAAAACAAAGACAAAATTGAAAATAAATTCAAGGCCTATTAAAAAAAATATAAACAAAGTTTATATAAACACAAAATATCAACATTTTTATTGGATGAAGAATGTTTGTTACTATGTTAGATTGGGAACTAGGTTCCTTATTATATGTAAACATGTAAACATTGTGTGTAAAATAATAGTCGGAGTGGTTTCCCAGGTAGTGCATAGAAAATCATAGAAAAGATGGGTTTTAGGCTTATGATAACCAATGATAGCCTTCAAAAAAAAAAACTAGAAGAGGTTACCACATTCATAAAAATTGTAACACAATCCAAAATGAAATCGCCAAGCAGATTGAGAAGAATTAGTAGCACTGAAATCTTGTAAATGAATATCTACAAACTGTACCAAAACCAGAAATGGAATCACAGAGGCTTGAGAAGAATTAGTAGTAATAAAATCTTATAAATAAACATTTCATGAATATCTATTTACCTGTAAAATAAAAAGAAATTAAATATTTAAACCCTCTCACAAGCCAACGCACCTTCCCTTCACATACACGAATTGGGTCGCATGGCTGAGCTTCCCTTTGGGCCATGTGCCATGGCTACACGTCCAAAGGAGGCGTCCATGGACTGATCCCCACCACCAAACCATGCCCAAGAAGGGTTTCCAAGTATGGAAACGGGAAATTCCCAAGAAGAGATGCCAAGTATGGAAACATGGATATCTTTGATGAATCAAACCCAAAACCTTTGCTGCTCCATGCATCCAAGTCAGCTGCTCAACCTAAGAATGATAACCATGAACCATTTGCCAAAAACAAATAGCGGGAAGGGAGCTCAGCACACTAGAATCCAAGCCCGCACCCATGCATCCATCTCCATCCGTGCCAATGATGTGCAACAAACTTGAACCACGAGTTGCACAGAAAAACAAATACTTTTTTTCTTGGTTCTTTTTAGATATTGAAACAACGCAACCCATGGCCGCTTGGTCGACACTTTGAATGCATGGCCAAAGCTACCATGCACCCCATACCAGATCCATAGCTAAGCCCAAGACAAAGCCATCTCTACGGTCATGACTATGAAACCCTCGCCTCGACCTCATCATAGAGGAGAGGGTTGGAATGCTTTGAGAAATTGGAGAATGACGGAGGAATGAAGGGAAAGAGGGTTTTGTTCAGGGTAGTCTCATAAATAATAATAATAATATATTTTTTTTAATCCTCAAAAAATGGATGATAGACACATGGCACATTACCTTTTCTAAAATAGATTTGTGATCTATTATATTTCATTTCAAATTGTATATTATTTTTTTTAATAAAAATAATAAAAATAAAATAAAATTATATATATATTATTAATATTGTTTCTTTTTAATTTATATAAATAAAATGTATAGTTGTTATATATATAAACAAATTTTTTTTAAAGTTATAGATGTATATATATAATTAATGTTTTTTTATTATAAAAACGTTATAAAAAGTTTTATTAGTCCTTTCCAAAGATTTTGGACTATAGCAATGAGTTTTCCTTTAACTCTGTATTAGTTTATTGTTGACTTTGAATTTATGTGTTATATCCAATGTGCAACATAGGAAATCTCTCTCTCTCTCTCTCTTTATATATATATATATATATAATAATAAAATATATTTTTTTTAAATTTAATTGGCTCATATCTTTGAAGTGTTATTGCAGGCTTCACGTCATTCAATATATCAAATTGATTGCACAATTAATGGATTTGACAGTTTGAGAAGAAACTAAACTCCTTGATTGCTCCTCCTGCAGTAAATTATGCACCTGCTCTCGGATCTGAGACCACTTTTACGGTCGAGGATAGAATCCCATAGAGATTTGTCTTCGATTTCGTTTCATTCGAAACTGTAAAACAATTTTCCCATTCAACCCTTCCCACCCGTGGGTTGAAAAATTAATCCCTCTTGATAGTACAGTCCACATTTTCCCAAACATAAACATCCGAAAATACATATGCTTTTCATATTTCATTTCAACTGGTTTACATACACGTGAAGCTAGAGAAGTATGGCTACTCTAAAATAATAATAATAATAAATGTATGAGATGTCATATTAATCCATATTTAGAATAATATTAGTGGGTATACACTTTGGGTTATGTGTATGAATTGGTTAAGTTGACGGCTTTGATTTTTTATCATTATTATTATTAAATAATAATAATAATATTAGTGCTAATTTTTTTATTTTTTTTTAAGTAAAAAGGAATAGAACCTGTTATATTATCATTATCAAGTTACAGTCACTGTTTATGATGCCAGTTGTCCCGCCTAAACAGGAAATCGAGATAGTTGGGCATCCTGTGTCATTTGTTTCCCAGCAAACAAAACTATCAAAGTACCATCCTGCCCGAAGGAAACTAGGACTTCCAACCATTAAGTTTAAACTGTATACCAAAAAAACTAGTTGCAAAATAGCTAAGATCTAACTGGGCGAAAGCCTGGTTCGGAAACAAAAAAAAAAATCTAACCAAGAACATCATTGAACCTCTTATCTGGTCAGCTCGTCCTCGTCCCCATGCTTTCGCCATCTTGCTGGAAACGCATAAGCTTGCGCACACGTTGCGAATTCTCGTGTAGGAAGAGTCCTAGAATGAGCAACGAACAACATGTCAAGTCGTTGATCAATTCGAGCGATGCGAAATATTTGGTCGTCCAACAGACTCTGCATGTCGAAGATGAGAGCGAGGTACCCCGAATTGGTGAAGGGTTGTTGGTCCTGTTAGTGGTTGTTGACGGAGGCTGAGGGAATGGGCCCTGTTGCTCCCTAACTTGCATGTGTCGGTCGGTTGAAAAGCTGGGTCGCTGCCTCCATAGGTGCACCGGGGGGTGAGTCGTTGCTTCCCTTTGTGCGGGACGAGGTTTCTTCTTCAACATAGCAAGTGGTAAAATTCTCCGTTGAGCTATTTTCACTGGAGCCAAGCAGTTTGCCCGAAGGCGGAAGCTTGTCATCTGTGCCAAAATCAGTGGGTGGATTCCAATTGTCTGGGACTGTGAACAGAGGAAGCTTAGGATAGCTTTGCATGGAATCTTCCAAGGTGATCTCTTCCACTTATGCCATTGGAGGCGTTTTTGGTTTCCTATGCCTTCGGAAGGACGCCATGGCTAATGCCTGCTTAAATTTCTTTTGTCTCTCGTGCCGAGATTTGTCTATGTACCAAGCGGCACCCCTGCGCGGCATACCTCGTGCTCTGGGTATGGTGGAGACCCTGGAGATAACCAGGGTTCCTTGCGGGTGGAAGGCTCTACTCCAGAGCTTTAATGGGTCCCCAAACTACTGCTCTGCTGAAATTAACTCTGCACTCAATGCTACGATGGGCGAATGTCACTCAATTCTATCAAGGTGGGTGATAAGGAGGAGGACAACAGCGACTGCCATGGCCATTAAGGCGTGCTGCCGAGTGCACTGGTGCATTGTATCGATCACTTTCGCGAAGGGTCTCATTGCCTGGATTTGGCTGCACGGATTCATACTTGGTTAATGGCTGAGGGGATGGTCGTCGGTGGATGTATTAATGTTGCATTCCGACATTTTCCCACGTGGCTCTTCCTTGCAATGTGGCACCCCATCCTGGGGATATTAGTGCTAAATTTAATGTATAAAAAATTTAATAATTTTTTTTATTATTTTCTATGTAATTAATTAAAAATTAAATATTGTATTTAGATAATGATATTGCAAAATAAAGTTCACCAATTGTGATTAGACTTATTTGTTTTATCTCATATCTATGAAATATTTTATTTATTATAAATTGATGGGTTATCTTACAAAATCTTAGTGTTAAATTTAAAATAAAGCATAAAAAAATTGATAATTTTTTTTTATATTCTATTTAATTAGTTAAAAATTAAATATTGTATTTAGATAATTACTTTCACCGTTTCAACAAGCTACCATTTATAAATATGTTATTTTTATTTAAATTACCTTTAAAAACTTACATTTGGACTATTTAGTTAAAAGAATGGAAATTAAGTAGGTCAAAATATACTTAAGGGATAAAAGCTTCCAAGAAAAAAGTTACAATTGTATTCTTACACACAATAGACAAAAAATAATTGTCACCATCATGTGATCCTATGTGATTCATTTTAAAATTTAGGACATTTTGGTTTTATTTGTAATTATGTAATAATTTGTTGGAATCTACTCATGGAACTAGTAATCAATTTTATACATTGAACAATTGATAATATATTAGACAATTAAATTTGTAAAAAATATGTTTTTTTTATTATTTAAAAAAATACATATATTAATTTCTTATGTTACACATTGAATATAGCACATATATTTAAAGTCAATAAATTAATAATCACCACATCTAAATATAAAAAGTTATAATATGTATTTATTATTATGCATTATTATATTTATATTATATTTATTATCTAATATATTATTTAATATTATATTTATAATATATTTACTATATTTATGAATATTATAGTTCCATTCAATTTAGTGTTCATTATACATTTTGAATAGCAAACAACCCTCAATTATTATTTTTTGACAAAAAATATTCATTACTTGTGCATTTAGTTATATTAAGTTTCATTGTTTAACATGTATTTCCCAAGTAACTCGGCAGGGACTGCGTTGCCATACAACCTTTGCTTCTATAAGAAATTATACTACTATTTTAATCTCAATATAAAAATGGATACTCAATCTTTCATTTAATTAATAATAAATTTGATCTTGGCGAAACATGTATGACTTAATAGAATATATATATATATATATATATATATATATATGACAATTAATGAAGTGTTATTAATGAAGATACATAGATTAAAAAAAAAAAAAAGTTATTGAGATTTTAAAAGCTTCAAGCTAGATCGGAGGGAGCCATTACCACATCTATAAATCTAAAATATAAGAAACCTTAATCAATTAACTAGACCAGAAAAATATGATAGGAAGTGAAATGCACCGTTTTCAAAGCTAATATGGTTTGAAAGTTATTGTTATTCATATTTTATCATCAATTCTTAATAAAAGAAATCGCTTTCAATTTCATAAACGTTAATTGAAACTAATATCGTTTCATAATGCTTCATTGCTTCCTTAAAAAAATTAATAATCTTATAACCTCTCAAAACTTTAAGGGAGAAATTACCTCTACAAAATATTCATTTAGTATAGTAATGATAAAGGAGAGAGTTAGCTTATGAATTTAGCACCTCGTAGGTAGATATCCTTGAATAATAATTTGACCAAGTTGAACTTATTATATCCGCCTAACCAATAACTTATATTCCATTAAATGAAAACCGCCTAGCTAGTGAACACGGCTATCTCTCATGACAAGAGTAGTATAATTGAAGCATGGTAAAGCATATGCATGAGTATCTTAGGATAGAACGAATGAATATGTTGAGATGGTAATTTAATGGTGAAATAATAAATAGTTGTTAAAATTTTTTATGATGAACATAGAAAATATATATATATATATATATATATATATATATATATAATATTTTAAATTTGGTTAGTCCAAGAATCTTTGCTAATATGTGTATGATTAATAGTTTACAACATATAAATGAGCATACAAATAACAATTACGACAAAATACTGCAAAGTTTATGTTATGATATCTCTGCGGAGTACAAATGTCGAATGCGGCTAAATAAAATGAATCACTCAACTAGATCAATGAAAAAAGGATATTAGCTGGAATATGATAAGAAAACTAAACGATAATACCCAATAATACATTAACACTGCGGGATCAATGGATGATCTGGATCTAGGGCAGCTCACACGGTAACTTCTGCAAGTCCAGAAAGTTTTCCCTGGTGGCTAGATCTCTCAAATTGGCCTAGAAACTGTCCCAAACAGTGTGCCCTGTTGTCCCTCTCAATCCTGGTGACTGACCGGCCCCTCTGCTGGTGTGTCTGGACCCCGGATGGATCCCCTTAGGGGAATGCCCCCCTCTGCTACTGGAAAACTATGCCCTAGTGATTCCACCATCGGAATCAGTTGATATGTGTCTCAAACAAATCGTCTCGGCCTACAGTGAAATGGGTCGGAAGGGTTTCCATGGATCTGATCCGATAATCGCTCGAGAACCTCAAATGTGTCCTCTCCAAGTGTCACACTCCCAATGTCTGGAAAATGTGCCCCAGATGATTACTCCATTATAATCTGATGAGAAACAAGGAAAAATATGTGTCTGGCCTCCCTCTCAACTCAGTCAGAGGGGAATCTATGAACTCTCCCTGAATGGGACAAGTCGATCCACTAAACCTCCTCAGAAGTTGAGCCCTCTCCTTGAACAAGTGAGTCCCTACTATTGAATCTTGTAGAACTATTATTAAAGATTGATGGAAGACCTGTGTGACCTCCCCGGTGACTAAGGTGTGTCTCTTAACACCGAAATAATCCACTAGTGTATTAATTTTGGAATCCATCGAATTATCTCTCTTGAGATGTGCCTCTCTCCTCAATGACAAGTCAAAATCTGCATAATGATGGATTAGGTTGCTTTACCTTCTCTTATATCTTCATGAAACCCTAATTCATTTTTGACTCTATTTTTAGCTCGTTTGTTCTATTTTTAGCTCAAGTTTACTTAAAAGCATTGTTAGCCACTTTTAGCTCAATGTCACTTTCAAATTATAACGAGGTTGTTTAGACCATTAAGCCTCCTATTTGGAGCTACTATTTAGAAAGGGACATTACAATCCCCCCTTTCTAAAATTGCTTGTCATCAAGCAATACCAATCTAGGGTGTTACAACACCTACTCACTCTCTCAAGTAGCATCCGCTACTGGAATCCCTCTCCATATGATCAAACACTCTCTCATGACCTTTATCCTCAGTTTCCATTCTCATAACTCCAATACCTTCTCTGGAACGAACTCCAATTGTCCCTCCTCATCCAATGGGGGAATCTCCTCTAATTTGTTGATGAATTTTCCCACCGCCTTCTTGAGGCAAGATACGTGGAACACGTTATGAATATTGCTCCCCTCCAGAAGCTCCATCTCATAAGTAACCTCTCCTACCCAACGCATGATCCTGTAAGGTCCATAAAATATGGGCTTGAGCTTCTTGACCCCACTCTTCTTTAGAGGTGACTGTCTGTAAGGTTGGAGTCTCAAGAAAACTAAATCCCCAACCTCAAAGTTGTGCTCTATCTTGTGCATGTCCGCACTCATCTTCTGTCGATTATGTGTTATTTGCATGTTCTCCTTTAGAAATTTGAGAATCTACTGAATCTCTTTGATACAATCCTTGGCATTGGGAGCTCTTTTCTCCACGAAAAACAAGTATATCAAAGTGGGAGCATCATACCCATACAATTCCTGGAAGGGTGTCATATAAATGTACATGTGGAAAGTAGTGTTGTAACAATGCTCCCCTAAATGTAGCCACTTGAACCATGTTTTATGTTGTCCACCAACATAGTTCCTTAAATACCCTTCAACACACTTGTTGACAATATCGGTATTCCCAGTTGTCTAAGGGTGATAGCGGGTGTTGGGTGTCAACTCTTTCCCCACAAATATAAACAACTCCCTCCAGAATGTCCCAATAAACCGACTATCCTTGTCATTGATGATGTTCCTCGACAACCCGTGAAATATGAAGACCTCTTTGAAGAATAATTCAACTACCTGAACTACGTTGTACTCTGTCGATATGGCATAGAAGTGAAAAAACTTGGTCAATATTTCGACCACTACATAGATGCAGTCCTTACCTTGGACCTTGGGTAGGCCTGTGATGAAGTCCATCGATATGCTCTCCCATTTTTTCTCTAGAATGGGAAGTGGTTGAAGTATCCTTGTTGGAAGCATATGCTCTGACTTGTTATGCTGACAAGTCACACACTCACTGATGTACCGCACAATTTCATGTTTGAGGCCCTTCCATGAGAACCTCTCCCTGATCTTCGTGTAGGTTTTGAAAAACCCTTGATGGTCTGCTAGTGGTGAATCATGAACTGTTGCGAGGATCTTCTTCTTGAGCCCTGAATATGGTACTAAGTAGACTCTATCCTTGTAGAATATGACATTGCCAATGACCTTGTACATGTCATCCTGAATCTTTCCATCCAGTACCTCGCAAGTGAACTTGTTCTTTGAATATTCCACTAACAAGTGAGATTTCCAATCTACTAAAATATCCATCAAAGAACATGTTGCAGGTCTCCTAGATAGTGCATCATCCATAGTTTTCTTCTTCCCCTTGACATACTCTATGTCAAATTTGAATGCATGTACCTTCATCACCCATTTCTATTGGCACTCACTGGGGTCCTTTTGCTCAAGGAAATACTTCAAGTTGTTGTGATTTTCTTTGAACATGAATTTGTTTCCCACCAAATATTGTATGAATTTGGTCAAGGCATGCATGATTTCCAGCATTTCCTTGTCATAAATGCAGTACAAACTCTTGGTTTGACTGAGCTTCCTTTTCTCAAATACAATGAGGTGACCTCCCTGCATCAAGCTACCTTGATACCCTCGTCGGACACATCACACTCTAGTACAAATGGTAAAGTGAAGTTTGGTAATGCTAACAATGGACATGTTCCCATGAATTCCTTCATGTGATCAAAGGCTTTCGGTGATTCATCGGTCTAGATAAAATCCCCATGCTTGGTGAGATCCATCAGTGGTGCTCCAAGCTGAGAAAAAACCCTAAAAAACCTCATGTAATAGCTGCATAACCCAAAGAAGCTCCTCAACTCTATCACATTCCTGGGTGTTGGCCAATCTAGAATGGCGTTGATCTTCTCTTGGTGTACCTATACCCCCTGTGCATTGATGATGTGGCCCAAGTAAAGTAGCTCTGTCATATTGAACTCACACTTGGACTCTTTGGTGTATAGTTAATGCACCTCCATGATTCTCAATACCTCATCCAAGTTGTTCATATACTCTTGGCATGTCTTGTTGTAGACCAAGATGTCATCAAAGAAAACCAAGACTGATTTCCTCAATTAATCCATTAATATGTGGTTCATGCAATACTGAAATGTAGTCGGTGCATTGGTTAGCCCAAATGGCATAACCAAAAACTAGAAATGACCAAAGTGACATCGAAATGATGTCTTCTCTATGTCTTGCTCTTAGATGTTGATCTCATGATACCTAGAGCGTAGATAAATCTTCGAGAAGAAAACTTCCCCATGTAGTTCATCAACCAACTTGTCAATGTGAGGGATGGGATATTGGTTCTTCATGGTTTTCCCGTTGAAGGCCTAGTAATCAATGCACATCCTCATGGTACCATCCTTCTTCCGAACTAAGACAACTAAAGAAGTGAATGGACTTTTTCTAGGTCTTATGTGTCCCATCACTGGAAATTCCTTAATTTATTTCTCTATCTCATCCTTGAACCTCCTATCATGATGATAGGGTGGTGTGATCATAGGTTTTCCCCCCTCCTCCAACTCAATGGTGTGATCAAACCCCCTATCAGGTGGTCTCCCTTGTGGAATTGACCCAAAAACCTGTTGATGTCATCCCAACAAGTTCTTGATCTCTGTTTGATACTTTTGTTGACCCTCTAAATCCTTTTGCATAGTGATAAAGAACTCTGCGACATATGTTACCTCCCCATGTCTTAATATCCTCTCCATCCTCTTCGACGAAAATGTCCTAGGTGCTCATCTTGACATTTCCCTTAGAACAACCCTCTTCCTATCGCTGTCTTTGAACCCCAGCTCCAAGGTTTGGTAGTTGGTGGTGATTTTTCCCAATGTGATCATCCACAAGACTCCCAATACCACATTTGTGTTAGATATGTCAACCACATAAAATGTTTCTCTCACTGTGTAGTTTCCTAACTTTATTTGCAAGTCCAAAACTCTATCTAGACACTCCATTGTATGGCCATTTTCTACTACAACATCAAACCCCTCAAACTCTTATGTCTAAAGTGCCTGCCTCGATACTAATGAAGAATCAATGGAGTTTTGGGTGGCCCACCATCTATCAGCATGATTTATCATTGTCCCTGAATAGTCCCTCTGATTCGAGGGGTACCATACCTAGGAACACCAAAAATGGTTGCTATGACTCCTCCCTTTGCTGGGTTCTGTCTGTTGGCCCACTCCTAAGGCTGTGGAACTACCGATGGGTGGGTCCCTGCTTGTGTTGGTGATCTACAGGGAGGATGATCCTCTACCTGTTTTGGCTCCTCCTCTGAGCTAGTGGATTCACTGTCATTCTCTTCCTCCTTACTATCCACACTGTCTGCTTCCACCTCAATATAATGAATCTCTCCTTTGCCCATGCACCTATGGCCTGGGACCCAAGGGTCTTTGCAAGTGAATCAAATCTTCTTCCTCATAAGTTCTTGCCTCGTCTCATCATCCAACTTCTCCTTTCCCTTCCATTCTCTGTGGAATGGATTCCTATATCAGTACCTCTGTGGTATGAAGGGTTTGGAAAAGGGTTTAGTCTTTGACGCTGAGTCTGCCACATCTCAAGTGTGTAAGATGGAATCCTACAAGGTGTGAGGAATGTATGCCTTCACCCATCCTCTCAAGGGTTATGTGTGTTGATATTATTGTAGTTGCAAGAGGTATTAACCTCCACTTGTGACCATTGATGAGATTACAATATTATAGGAAGCAAGAGAAACCCTAAAAGACTTGGGCATAACCCTAGAAGAGAAGACGACTAAAGAAAATATTTTATATTGAGTATTTAGCCTAAAGAAGAATAATTCAGCCCAAAAAGATTAGAGAAGGCAGTGTAAATACATGATGTCAGTTCTCATTTGAGACAGACATATCGGAATTGTAGATATCCACTTGTGCGCACTACATAAATATAGTAGCGCACAAGTCTGGGGAGCAGCTGCAGTTTCAGTTCCTGCAACCTGTAATTTTGGTTTTTCTGGGTTGGACTTTCTGATCATTCTTGGTTATATTTTCTTGGTTCATTATTCTTGGTTGGCTATTTATTTTCTATCAAAATTATTCTCTTTGTTAAGGTCAAGGTTCTCATGGATGGCATTAGTGCCTATGGTTGGGTGACAATATTGTTATATTGTCTATGGTTAAACGAGCACACCCTCTTTTCTAACAGCTTATGGGCCCACACCTCCTTCATTCAATCTAACCACTGGAAGGAAGATAAGTCATAAGGTTATCAAGCTCATTGAAGAACTATCTCTAGGTTTTCTAGTAGGTACAATTACTGAAGCACTGTCCTTAGGGTTACTAGCAAGTGTTGTTGTAGAAACCCTAAAACTTTTTCCTAGCACCTTATGATGGAATACCTTAATCAAGGAGAATATATTATAGTGAGCCTTAGTCTAGTGCACCTCTTGGAACTCTCAGAAGGAAAAAAACGTCAAAGTTGAGATTTTGGGTCAAAGCTTCACCGGTTATCATTCAACATAAATCATGAATGAAAAGATAGATCATCTACACTATTCAACTCTCACAGGATCTCTTGAATATTACATGTGGATAATTTAAAATGGAGCTTCTAGGCATATGATAGTATACCAGGTCAGACTCTCTAATCTAAATGAAAATAAGATATCCTACAAGGTAGAACTTGGAGATAAAAACACATATCCAGTCAAAGGAATTGGTGAATCCTCCATCAAATTGAAAACATTTAACAATGTTCATTTGAGAAATGTCTTATATGTACCTAGTTTAGAAAATAATTGTGTATCCATATCTTTCCTAGAATACAAAGGAAACAGAATAGCCTTTTTAGATGAAAAAGTACTATCTTGGTCTAGAGACTCCAACATAGAGAACACTAGAGTTATTGGAACCCATAAAGGAAGACTGTACAAACTACTAGAAAGAAATGATAAAGCTCTTGTACATGATGAAGTCAATACCAATGAACTTTGGCATATAAGGTATGCTCATATCAACTATCAATCATTACCTTTCCTCAAAAATATGGTTGAAGGAATACCATAACTACAATCTACAAATGAAGGAATTTGCAAAGGATGTGTTCTTGGCAAGAATGTTAAGAAACCATTCTCAAGCAACAATAATAGATCTAAGGAAATCCTAGATCTAATACATTCAGATATTTGTGGTCCGATGCCAGTCAAATATCTAGGAGGTTCTCTTTAGTATGTAATCTTCATAGCTGATTACTCAAGAAATACTTGGTTATACCTCTTGAAGACAAAGGATGATTTTTTCAGCAAGTTTCAAGAATTCAAAGAAAAGATATAGAAGCTCACAAAAAAGAAAATCAAGACCTTGAGAACAGATAATGGAGGAGAATATACATCCAAGGAATTTTTTTCCTTTTGAAAATCAGTAAGGGTTAGGAGGGAGTTAATTTCTCCTCATAATGCTCAACAAAATGGTGTAGCAGAAAGGACGAACAAATCTATTGAATAAAATGTGAAAGCACTAATGAACGATCAAGGTTTATCTATGTATTTGTGGGGAGAAGCAGCCATGACAACAATATATGTTCAGAACAGAAGTATCCATCGTATATTGAAGGACATGACTCTAGAAGAAGCCTTCTCAGGAAAGAAACCTAATGTGGAACACTTAAGAATCTTTGGATGCCCTATTTACATTCACATCCCCAAGGATAAAAGGAAAAAATTAGAACCCTTAGGAAATAAGGGCATATTCGTGGGATACATTGAATCATCCAAGGCCTATAGAATCTATATCCCATAACAACATAAGGTTGAAGTCAGTAGAGACATAACCTTCAATTAAAATATGGCTTTTGAGAAATCCATAGAAGAAACTATAGAAGAAGAAGAGTATGTAGAGCCTAAATAAGAAAGCACATGTCTTCCAGAAAGTTAGAATGAAGAAACAAAACAACTTGATCATTCGATGCAACCATGTGAGACTATTGAATCAGACATTGTACCCAAAACCAAGAAACGTCCAGCTTGGCTTGAAGCTACTCTACAAGAAGTAGAAAGACTCAAAGCCCCAAGTGGCACCTTCATAAAAAGAAAAAATCCCAAAAGATTATCCATCTATGCAACATGCATGACAAAGACTCTAAATTAAGAACCCACCACATTTGAAGAGGCATCTCAGAAGAAACAATGGAA
Organism: Picea engelmannii; assembly: GCA_009831015.1. Classification (NCBI taxonomy): domain Eukaryota; kingdom Viridiplantae; phylum Streptophyta; class Pinopsida; order Pinales; family Pinaceae; genus Picea; species Picea engelmannii. The sequence goes on from ML777885.1 coordinate 749,238, forward strand.
AGAAGCCATGATAGAACAACACAAGTCCATCATGAAAAATGATGTATGGGAAATTTTCCTTAGACCCAAAGAAAAATCAGTAGTAACTTCAAAATGGGTCTATAAGATCAAACATGCAGCAGACGGAAGTGTGGACAAATACATAGCAAGGTTTGTAGCTAGAGGGTTCTCCCATAAGGAGGGATAAGACTATGACGAGACATTTTCTCATGTTTCTAGATATACTTCTATTAGAGACATTATGTCTCTTGCTGCTTCCATGGGATGGATTTTACATCAGATGGATGTAAATACAACTTTCCTCAATGGAGAAATCGAAGAAGAAGTATACATTGAACAACCTCAAGGATTTGAAGTACACTCCAACAACACTCATGTTTGCAGACTAAAGAAAACCTTATATGGACTCAATCAAGCTCTAATAGCTTGGTATTCCATATTAGACAACTACTTAATAAGACTTGGCTTCTCTAAGAGTTATGTCGATCGAAATATTTTCTACAAAGTCGTGAACAATGCACCTGTGATTCTACTGCTATATGTCGAAGATTTATTCTTGACAAGTGAAGAGTCTCTCATCATACAATGTAAGAAGGAACTAGATTTTTAGTTCGATATGAAAGATCTTGGTCTTATGCATTATTACTTGGGACTAGAAGTATGGCAGAAACATGGTGAAGTATTCCTTGGACAAGGAAAGTATGCAATGAAGATTCTTCAGAAGTTTGGAATGATCGATTGCAAATCCATGGACACTCCTATGACCACGGATATAAGGAAAGTAAGAGATTGAGATTATTATCTAGTAGACCCATACCTATATCGACAATTGATTGGGTCATTGATGTATTTAGTGAATACTCGACCAGATATTTGCTTTGTTCTAAACACCCTAAGCCAGTTTCAGGTGGAACCCTGACATGAGCATTGCATAGCTCCAAAGCATGTTCTAAGATATATTCGTGGGATTCTAAACTATGTCTTAATATATAACTCATCTAGTGATATAAAAATTCATGGATTCACAGATTTAGATTGGGCAGGAAGTGAAAAAGAGAAAAGGGGTACTTCATGGATGTGTTTCAGCTTGGGCTCCGCTATGATATTTTGGGGAAGCAAGAAACATAATCATGTCACACTCAGCACAACAGAAGTAGAATATATCGTAGCATGTGAGGCATGTACAGAAGAAGTATGGATTAGAAAGGTGATTTCTGGATTATTTGATCAGGTTCCAGATTTGACCATAATATACTGTGACAAGCATAGTTGTATAATGTTATTTGAACACCCAGTGTTTCATGAACAGTCGAAACACATTGAGATAAAATACTACTTTATTCGAGATAAAGTCCAGGAAGGAGAAGTGAAGCTCCATTATATCCCCACAGATGAGCAGACAACAGATATTTTGACAAAGCCTCTATCCAGGATAAAGTTTTCATACTTACGATACAAGTTGGGGATCGTGGAAATAACTCCCTTAGTTGAAAGGGAAGATATGGCTCTTCAGGTTGGAAGGGAGCATTGATATATCATTGATTTATGGACAGTCATTTTCTAGCTTGGAAAATGGTCCAATATGGGCAGTTCCTTTCCAGTTTGGAAAGTGGTTTGAGATTTCTGAAAGACAAGCATTTTCGAGTTTGGAAAATGGTCTAGATCAGACAGTCATTTTTGTAATGAAAATGGTTCGATAGATTGTTGATGTACCATAGAATATGATTCCCCTTTTGGCTAGTGTGGGGGAATGTTCTACGATAGTCATTCTTCTTGGAAGTCACTCTCAGTAGTGGTCAATAAGAATGGTCCTCCTCTTCGGGAAGTCATTCTTTCAAACTTCAAAGTTGTGAGCAGTTTTGAAGAATGGTTTGTTCTAGAGGTTGGTGCAGGACAGTCATTTCCTTAGGAAATGGTTCGAACATTCATTCCCTAGGGCATACTCATTCTCTCTAGGTTGTACTATGTTTATTTCCATAGGAATGGCTGAGTTAGGTGAATGGTCCAGGTTCAACAATCAGGGACATACATTCCCTAGGGAAGACTCATTCTCTTCAGGTTGCACTATGTTTAGTGTTGGAGGAATGGCCCGGTAGGTGAATGGTTTAGGCTAAAAAATTAGGGACAATTATTCTTCCATGCTTGGGAAGAATAGTCTAGATAGCCCATGGTGAATTATTTTACTATATGAGGGCATATGCTCTTCCAAATCTCACAGGTGTGAGTGGAAGAATGGTTCAAATGACTCAGTTTATATCATGATATTGTTTTTATGCAGGTTGATATCAGATGATATGATTTCTATGGATATTGTATGTCTCTGGACAATAGATGTATGCTATTGTGATGTATATGTTCCACTAGTTGTGACTATGTGTCACTGATTAAGTAGTCGTGTACTACTTGGTGTCGTTTTGTACCACTGGATATTAGTTGTGTACTACTATGGATAGACACAGTTTTGTTCTATCAAATGACATTTTATTGATTTTCATGGAGATTATCCAGTTGGATAATGATGATGGTGCTTGTGATTGGATCATGAGATAGCTTGTGTGGCTATAATGATTCTATCGGTTGAATGGTTTGTTTGTGCTCAGGACCATTACTTGTTATACCTCCCTAGGTAGGAGGGAGTGTTGATATTATGATATTTGTGGGAGGTATTAACCTCCACCTGTGACCTTTGATGAGATTAGAATATTCTAGGAAGTAAGAGAAATCCTAAAAGACTTTGAAATAACCTTAGAAGAGAATTCGGCTAAAGAAAATAATTTATATTGAGTCTTTAGCCTCCAGAAGAAGAAGTCGGACCAGACAGCTTAGAGAAAGCAGTATAAATACATTATTCCAGTTCTCATTTGAGACAAACATCTCAAAATTGCAGAAATCCGCTTGTGCGCACTGTAGAAATCTAGTAGTGTGCAAGTCTAGGGAGCAGTTGCAGCTGAAGTTCCTGCAACCTGTAATTTTGGTTTTTCTGGGTTGGAATTTCTGATCAATATTGGTTATATTTGCTTGGTGCATTAGGCTTGGTTGGATATTGATTTTCTACTGGAATTATTATCTCTGTCAAGGTCAAGGTGCTCAGGGTGGCATTAGTGCCTATGGTTGGGTGACAATATTGTTATATTATTTATGGTTAAATGATCAAACCCACTTTTCGAACACTTTGAACCCCTCTGTGAATAACATGATCAACCTAGGCTCGGATATATTTGTCACTCCTACTCCCGCCCACTAAAAATCTATGATGAATGCCTCTATTGTGCCAGTTTATCTGAACTAGGCTAGATCCCTAAAATGGATCTTTGGATCCCTCCTGTCAAACTTGTCCATGAGTCTCTTTGTGAACTCCCTATATGAGGTGATGTGGCTATGTCCCAACATCACTAGTTCATGATGCCATAATTCGTGTGCCTCACCCTCCAAGTGTAGGGCAACGAAACTGATGGATTTTTTCTCGATCATCTAGTTGAGCTTGCAATATGTGTCTAGCTTATGTACCCAAACTCTGGCTATGCATTTGGATGATCTGTCAAAAGAATGTATAGTGAGTTTACCAAATTTCTGGATGAAATCAATGTTATGTACCTACTGTTGTTTCTATCATCATCTTTGAGTCTCTCTATGGAGGTTCCTAAGTTTGAGTCCATAATACTCAATCAAGGTCATGTCCTGATGGAAGTCATGGCCTAATGCTACATATTCCCTCATGTACTCTACAATGTCATCCTCCTGAGTGGGTGGCCTCTGTGCTATCGACTGTTGTATTGTTGTTGGGGTTTCCCTTTAGAAATTGTGGAATAATGGCTTGGGAATCCTACTCAAAGAGTTGTATGTATGAATAGGTCACTAGGGTCTACTTCCTGCCCCTGAGTTCCCATGTGCTGCATGTGGGGCTTGTGTTCCCACTATAGCCAATCTATCAGCCATCTTCACCAAAGACTGAGTCATGGTCTACTGACTGACTACCAAATTTTTGTGTACCTGCATGAAGATTGCCTCTGGTTCCATGGGGGCCTTACCACTTGTTGATGGGTCTTAAATACCTTGATTCAAGAGTAGGAACCAAACCCGCCACCAAGGCCCAATTAGACTCTACAATGTTTAATAGTGGAATGGTTCTCAAGATCTTGCGATCCGGTCAAATTATCGATGGGATTTACATTTTATTGTGAAGGCTCTTCCTTCATTTTGGACTATTATGTTTTGTATTTTCTCTTGGGTGGGACCGATATGAGATGTAAACCGGTATAAACCAATTTGGTAACAAACAAAATTAAGTTTTAAGCTACTGGGGAAGAGGCTAAGATTGGGATAACCTGTTGCTAAAGCATGTAGACAACAATTTTATGCCACATGTAGTCCTTTCCAACTTTCCTTCTTTTCCTTGAGGTCTTACCAGGCCACTAAGCAAACCCTTTTGACATTTCTCTGAAGTTTTTCATTTGCACCGGTCATATAGAAGGCCCCTCAAAGCAACCACAAGTTCCTTGATGTTTCTTGTGTTGTATGTGAACGATGAGTTTAGAACAGAGTTATCTATGTCGCATGACTTAAAGTCAATCATTGTCTTTTTAAACATGACTTTCAAAAGCGCAGAAATACATAAAGCAAAAGAAAACAAAAATGTATTTCGCAATCATGAAAACAATAAAACAAGAGATTTTTTTATTTTTTATTTTTATTGGAAATATTGTTTGAGGGCTTCGCCATTTACTGGTAGGGTGTCAGGTTCCCCCCTCAGATTATGTAACCGATAAGTGTCCACCCCAATATTCTCAGCCACATGGAAAGGTCCAAGCCACAGATTCTAAAACATAGAATGCTTCCCTTTTAGCTCATTTTCTCCATCCCATTTTAGGACTAAGTCTCCTACTTCAAAAATTTTCTCTTTACCCTTATGCTTATCAAACAATCTTTTCACTATCCATTGGTGAGCTAGAAACTTTGACTTATCCTTTTCTCTCTCTTCTTCTAGCATGAGAAGAGTATCAATTATTTTTTGTATGATCAATGAGGGTTCCCCATTGGAATGTTGGGCTAGTTGAAGAGATGGAATATAAAGCCCACTTGGGAGAATGGCTTCCTATCTGTAAACCAGGAAGTACGGGGAATTTCCTATAGCTTCCTTGGGTGTGGCCCTATCGGCCCACAGATAACTATGGAGTAGATTATGCCAATTCCTTTGGTTATATGCAACCTTCTTTTTTAATATTCTCACTAGGTTCTTATTGGTTGATTCTACCAACTCGTTTCCCTATGGATAATAATTTGCAGAGTACCTAATTATGATACCTTTGTCTAGAGAAAACTCTATCAATAGAGTGGAAGAAAAATAAGTTGCATTATCAAAAACTAGAACATAAGGGACACCAAACCTTGTGATCAAATGTTGTTTTATGAATTGGATCACCACCTTCTCATTTACATGAGTCAGGGGGACGACCTCTACCCACTTTGTGAAATAATCGGTGGCAGTAAGTATATACTTGTGTTTTTTCGAGGAATTGGGCGTAATTTCTCATATGATATCCAACCTCCATTGCTCAAGAGGCCTATACACATTCACTGTTTGGAGTGGGATTGTTTCTCTCTTCTCTCTCCTAACACTTATTTGACAAGTTTTATATTTCCTAGCATTGGTGTGAGTGTCTTTGAATAAGGTGGGCCAATAATAGTTGTCTCTCAGTATCTTATGAGCGGTGGTGTTTCCTGTGAAATGTTCATCGACAAGGACATCATGGAGCTCCTTCAGAACTTTTTCTGTGTCTTCACGTTCGATACATCTTAAGAACACCCCATCATAGTTAATCTGAAAGAGTACCAAATGTATGAGGCGATATTGTGAAGATTTTAACCTGAGAGCTCTCCTTTCTCTCGGATTGAGATTTTCTGGGCAATTTTTGTGGTGTAGGAGATAAGTTAAATTATCATACCAAGAATATAGCCCTAGGGAAATGTATGAATCTTCACCACACCATAATTCCATTTCATTCTCCCAACCAGAATCTTCATTCACTTGGTCCTGAGCTTCAACTGTGAGTTTGCACAACCCTTTCCCTTTAACTAGTTTGGCAGGTTTAATATCTAGATAAAATTGTTGTACCACTACCATCCAGTTCCCTCTTCTTTCCCCCATATCTTGTTGAGTAAACAAGGATCGGACCACAGGGCAAGGCACAATCACTTTGGTGTGGTTCTTGAGGATGTAAGACCTAAAGTGCTTTATTGCATTATATACCACATAGGTCTATTTATCAACAACGGGATAGTTAAGTTCGACTCCCTAGATATTAGTGCTCATGAACGACATTGGAGCCTCTTTGTTTTCATCGTCCATCTGAGTCAATACTGTATATAACGACTGGTTGGAGGCGAAAGTATAGAGGAAGAAATCCCTATTGAAATCGGGACTTCGTAACATGAGGGCCCAGGATATAGAAGTTTTAATATTGTTTAAAGCATCCTTTCATTCATCATCCCACTTAAATTTGACATCTTTTCAAATCATATTTTGTAAGGGTTTCATATTTTCTGCGAAATTGGGAGTGAATTTCCTCACAAAATTGATTTTCCCAAAAAAGGACTGCATAGATTTCTTGTTATGAGGCAACGAGAGTTGAGCTATGGCCTTAATCCTTTCTAGGTCTATGTGAATGCCTTCTTGGAATATAATATGACCTAACAACTTACCTTCCTCGGCGTCGAAAATAGTTTTCTTGCGATTTAAGGATATACCGTATCTCCTACACCTTTCGAAAATTTGAGTTAAGTGTTGGATGTTCTCTTCTATGTTCTTTGAATACATAGTTACGTCGTCTAGATACACTACCACACACTTGTTGATTATTCTATAAAATGCTACGTGCATGGCCCTTTGGAAGGTCTCTCCCATGCTGATTAAACCAAAAGGCATGTGCTTATAAGCGAAGGTTCCCCACTTGGCTCGGAAAGTAGTTTTTAAATGATCCTCCTCCGAAACCAGGACTTAGTTATAACCTGAGAAACCGTCTAGTAGAGAGAAAATATCGGAGCCAAATGTGGTCTGTAGGAGTTTCTCCATTGGTGAGACTGGGTATTTGTCGTTTTCTGAAGCTCGGTTGAAGTTCCTAAAATCCATGCATAAGCGGATTTCTCCAGACTTTTCCCACACCAGGACCATATTTTCCACCCTGGCGGAATGCCTAAACTGGAAGATGATTTTGGCATATAAAAGTTTCTTCAATTATTTATACATGAGAGGTTCTAGAGATGGATGATACTTTCAAATCTTCTGTTGGAAAGGTTTCACCTCAGGTTTTAACGGTAAAGTGTGTTGAATGATACATGTATCATAAGTTTTGAGATCTCGATAGGACCATGCAAAGACATATTGATATTGTCTAAACAGTTTGAGATAAGATTTTCTTTCCTCTTTAGATATAGTCTTGTTGAGATTCACATTCTTTGGATTTTCCAGGGTTATGAGATTTATAGTTTCATGCAGGGGACAAGATCCACCGGTCTTTGCATTCTTAGGCCCCCTAAAACGTTCTTTCAGATCAAACAGATTTTCTAGGTTAGTTATCCCCTTTGGGATGGTGTGAGATTTCAATCGTTCAATAGGTTGGCATGTTCGAGGATCAGTTTCTATCGATTGCTCCTGGAATACGTCATTGTCAATGGCTAAATATTTGAAATTGTCTTGTTTAGTCAGGAAGTTTATCATTTGAACATCTCCTTAAAAGACTTTCCAATTAGGGATATTGTTAGGCACCGATGGTTTGTAGAGTAGTTCCACAATGAATCAGGAGTCTTTATAGTCTTCTAAAGGTGATAGCCTTGAAGCAGTTGTGGCCAGGGAATCAGTAAGGATATTCTTTGCTCTGGGGATCGCGGTGATATTGAAAGCTTCAAAATGATCCATTAACCTATTCACTTCCTACTGATAATTCTTCAAGTGCGGGGAATTGTAATGTATAGTATTCCTTACTTGTGTAACGATAATCTATGAGTCTCCAAAAGCTTTCAACTCTTTGACGTTCAAGTCTATGGCTTTCTTTAACCCTTGTACTAGACCTTCATAATCAGCTATGTTATTGGTGCATTCGAATTCTAGTCTACAGGATAGGAAATGAAATTTACCTTTTGGATCAATGAGGATGCACCATGCCCCTGATCCCCCCTGTGATTTAGATCCATCAAAGTATAAGGTCCAAAGTTTTGAACGACAATCTACCTTTTCCTCTTCCTTATTACTTTATTTCTCTCTTATGTTTTGTTTTGTAATCTCTAGCATAGGGTCTTGGTAGAAGAGGGTGTCTTATGTCAGCATCGGTGACTTATCTTCAAAAGCCATTTCAGAGTTCTCAGTGAGAGGGACATTGGATAAGAGAGGAGAAAATTTTCTGAAGTGGGAATCGCAGGAATAATTTCCCAGCACGTGGAAATCTATGGATGAGGGTTCATTCATGGTTTCTAGATCAATGACCATATGTTTCGAATATCTGTCCCTATCAATTATGATCATATTCTTGTATCCCTTTAGTGGCAGACAAAGGTGTTCCCATTCTATGCTAAAGTACCCATTTAACTTCTTAGACCAATCTTGACTTAGTAATAACCCATAGACCTCTGGGATGTCTACTATGATGATGTCAATGACTTGTACAAACTTAGGATGTGTCGCTATTCTGATCGTTACATCTCTGAGTTCCCCCATGACTTTGACCTGGATCCTGTCTAGTTGTATCACATGTTTATCGCTTTGTAGAGGAACGACATTTAATTTTTTGCAAATATACAAGGACATAACGTTGGAATATGCTCCTGAATATACCATACAATTATGGAGGTTCTTGTTGAAAACTTCAAACATTAAGAGGAAAGGTGGGACAAAAGGTTTCCCCTTCTTATCTTCTGAACATGTATTCACGGTTGGTTTATTTACTGGGTCTATGGAAGCTAGATTTCTTTCTTGACCATTTCCATTCATATGGTTTTCTACTGAGTTAAAATAATTTAGTAGGAAGTCCTTCTGCTGAGGTATCATGCATATGTCCATGGCTAATATGTTAGCCCTTAACTTCTTCAAATATTCAACTACGTTGTAATCCAGTTTGGGTGATTCTCGGGTATGGATGCTTATAGGTTTTTTACTAGGAGAAAAAGGTTCTTTGGAGTGATCAGGAGTTGTCTTATTTATCGAAGTTTGGGTAGCAACGATATATTTTGAGATAGGTGGACCTTTACTCCACGTTTTCACCACCGAGACCTCGATGGATGGTTCTTGAGACTCAAATAGGTCGTCGAAAGGCATGATCAGGTCGGGATCCTATATCAGCATGGTTGTATCTTGTGGTGGATCAATATATTCCTAGTCAAAAATATTCATAACTGAAGTGATTGGTTGTTTGGTGAGGGATACTTTGTCTAGAAACCAATTGGCCATCAAATTCATGGAATGAACCCATTGAGGGCAGTCTCTTTTGGAGTGGTTTTCCTGGTGATACATACAAAAAGAATAAGATGCTACATTCCCTAGATTGATATTTAAGTTACCTAGGGGAGGTTCAATTGAATTGAACGGTGGGTTCCTTTTAAAGAAAGGCTTATAGGGCCTTTGGCTTTGGTTTCCTTCCTCTGCATTTCTCTTCATGTCTATGATCTCATTTGATAATTTCTTAAACATGTGTTGTATATCTTTTATGTCTCCATTACCCTTGTCGGGAGTCTGTTCTGCTTGTTTCCACGATGGTCTAGTCAAAAGGAGTCCTCTCCTAGTAGGAGGTTGAGCTTCTTTCTTAACTAAATAAACCTAGCCTTATTTACAACCTTTCATCTAGAATTCTATCATTTTGGCTTCTTCAAAATTCTCAGCTAGGGTTCGTTTAGCAGCCCTTTTCACGAACATGGAAATAGAAGTTGGGAGAGCGTTAGCATAAACTTCAATTTGCAATTCCTTAGTTGTCTTAGCTTCGGGATGAAACTTGTTCAATATGGTCGTGAATATTTGATTGAATTCTATGACCTTTTCTTTCGAACTCATGGTGGCAGCGAACAACTCGACCATCATATCTCCCATAGTAGTTTCTTCAGCAAATTTGTCTAGAAAATCTTTCTGGAACTTCATCCAACTGGTTATAGATCCTATCGGCATATTGAAGTACCACGTGAAATATGAATTTTCAAACGTATAGGGGAAAAGTATGCATACTACGTATTCATGTTGGACATTCATAAGTTTGATCACTAGTATGAATTTCTTGATATGATCTTCAGGAAATCCTGAAGTTTCATGGTCAAATTTAGGAAGTAACTTCTTTGGATGTCGGGGAAGGTTATGAACTGGTCTCGGGAGGGCCAAAGCATCTCTAGACAACCAGGGTTGATTGTTCAGAGGTGGGTTCCCCCTTTCATCATTATGGTCATTTTTGCCTTCCATATCTTCAGACTCTGAGTTAAACTCCTCCTCTTCCAAAGAATCGTCTGGTTCGGAGACGTCGTCGGCTTATGTTTCAGGTATCAAATCAAGAGGATATTAGATTTTGGTGATTGAGAAATCTATTAAGTCTTCTACTAAGTGCACGAAAACCTCGTCAGGAGTACTAACCATTGGTCTACTTTGTTGTTTTCTTTGAGGGAGTATGGGAGCTAATTACAACACACCAATATTTTGGGCATAGGCTCTTGTGATTATTTTGAATTGATTTACCTCCTCGTGAGGAAGAACGTAAGGTATTTCAAGGTGAAAATGTTCTTCCTCGGGATGGGGTAAGTTAATCGTTTCATGAGTACTCAGCGTGTGTGGGTTGTCTTGGGAATGAATAGCCATGCATGTGGGTTGTTTTGAATCTATAGGTTGTGTGAAATACTTTGTAGAATATATATCAAGCCATTCATTTACAATCCCTCCTTCTAGCACCAATTTTGTTGATGCGTCTTAAATCCCTTGATTCAAAGTAGGAACCAAACCTACCACCAAGGCCCAATTAAACTCTACAGCATTTAATAGTGGAATGGTTCTCTAGATCCTAGTGATCTGACCAAATTATCGATGGGCTTTACGTTTTATTGTGAAGGTTCTTCCTTCAGTTTGGACTATTCTCTTTTGTATTTTCTCTTGAGTGGGACCGATATGAGATGTAAGCCAGTATAAAACAACTTGGTAACAAACAATATTAAGTTTTAAGCTACTGGGGAAGAGGCTAAGCTTGGGATAACCCGTTTCTCAAGCATGCATATGACAATTTTATACCACAGGCCTAATACCAATACATTATTCATGTGAGCATCCAGTTACTGTCTGAGATACTAATTACCAGAAAGAAAACACATATGCAATAAGATAGTGGCAAGAAAAATAATTCATCTACCATAATCATTCATCACATAATAACACAATGTTAATCATTAAAGTAAAGAACAACAAAACATTGCACCAGATAACTTGACAACATAATTAATTGCTCTTACTCATTACAACATCATTCATGAAACATGATAGGAAATAGTTCTCCATGTCCAATCACACATGCATTTGATGAAAATAACTTATCTCTGGTTCATAAGGACTTCTCTATTACTGGTAGCTCAGAAATAATTATTAACAAAACCAAAACAAAATAGTTTCTTACAAAAACCATCGACCTTTAACTAATTGGTTGATGTTATTATTTATAACATAAAATTCATCTTAAAATAACAACTAAGTGTAGTTTGAACAAAATAAAATTCACCACGTGGCATCCTCTTATAACAGTTTCTTTAACAATCAACTCGATATATCACTTGAAAGGGTGACTTTCCTCATACTTCGACCATCTGATAAACAGATCCCCGCAAGTTTGGGCCCATGGAAATCTATGTTGCTCCATCAGAGCCACGTAAATTCCTCTGATCTCTACCACATGCGCTCGGTACTTCATTAGACTAGCGTTTAATTGTTGTAGCACGGTCTAAGCCTTCATCAGATGTTCCATGAATCTTTGCACTTGTCTTGGCATTGTATCGGCCAACTTTGCTAGCTCTTTGACTGTAATAAATCTTGCTTGGTATGTTATTTGACTATGTCACACAAGTCAATGAAGTTGTCGGGGGTGCCGAACTTGGGGAGTCCGATATCCTTCATCGCTTTGTTGATTTTTGGAATTGGTTTCTCCCAGATTCCTCAGTGAAGTCACATAGCCAATATTTCCTAGTAGTCAGAGATATCTTTCCTGCACTCGGAATTAAAATCATTTTTTAGAAATTGCTTACAGAACAATACTCGACAAAATGTATAAAAAACATGAGCAGGAAGAAAAATAGACTGATGCATACCTATAAAGCTTGCTAAGGATGGTTGTTTGATACTTATGTGATCTTTCCAACCTTTCAGATTACCTGTACCGTATTTGTTGGCACCGCCATTTTCTTCAGTTGGGGTGGGTTACATTCACGTGCCATAGCATGGTAGATCGGGTACAGAAAACATGAGAGTCAAAGTCATGTCGGTGGCCAGTTGGCCCTTGGGGTAGGGAAAGGATATCTCATCCGAACATGTGCCAAAAGTACGAGCAAGTTCCCAGAAGATTGGATACTGTTATAAGTGAAGTCGTTCAATGCTTCTAATCAAGGCAGATTGATCTCATAGGAGTGGCATCAGCAAGTGCATCGAACATCATCAACTCATTATGGAGGCTGGGGGAAATGAAAGGAATCGAGATGATCATACCACACATCCTCCATTTTTCCTATTGGTTTCATATCGCATGCCCTAGGTCATACCTGTCGTGTAGATGTGGCACAATAATTATTTGAAATGTCCTTTCGCAAGGCATTCAGTGTCCCTTGGAACGTCTCGGCTCCCTGCCCCGCTTCATTATAAATTATATATGTTCTGTAAGAGTTATATTAATTTTGAGGAGCTTGTCCACTAGTGGAGATCCATCTTGTGAATCCAATTTGATCAATCTCTATGCTTTGGTCTTTTGTTCAGTCACGAACGTCTAAGAAAATATGTTGTCTCACCATGGGGTCTCCTCAAAATGCAAGGCAGGGTCTGCAGGCAAATCAGGGCACTAGGAATGAGCCCCAAAATTCCTGGGACTCATTCTTATCGGCAGCGGATATTTCTGAGGTTTCAAAGGAAAATTTTGACCTTCACGCAGAAGCTATAGGGTCATTTCGTGAGGATACTGAAGTGAAAGAAACTATGCCGGAAGGACGTAAGTTAGAGAACATGCCCCTTCATCAGAAGATACCACAAAGGAGAGGGAGGCCTTGGAAAAATAAGGAAGTTGGGGAACACCAAAACTCGTTCGAACCGTGTGCACGATCATCTGTCGAAGAGTCCTTAATGCGTGCTATTCAGCTCGAACTAATCAAAACCGCAAGTCGAGGAAGCGGGAGAAGAATAAGAAGGATGGAAACCTTTGTTTCTAACATTCGAGATCCTAACTAGTAGTTGGAACAAACACAATTTTCCATAGATTAACTTTACCAGGAGAATAGAGAGTTACGATGGTAGTTTGTGACAAAGAACCCTGAGGCATCAACACTGAAAGTTCGTGAAGGTAATGTAACCTAGCTTAAAAGACAACTTCAATAAGCACAAGATATGATCGTGAAACTATGTGAAGCTCAAAGGGTATCAGAATAACAAAACATGAAAACACCCCAAGGAGTGTGGAGCATCTCGGGAGAAAATATGCATGTATAAAATACATGAATGGCGGACACTGTTTTGTTTTCTCGGACATGACGCATATTTTTTTTGATAAATTTCCCTGTTTGTTGTGAAAATTTTCATGTCCTCAATGTGACCGGGTCGATTGGCCAAAAGGTTTTGGTAGTGTTTATTGTATGTAACCTGAACCCGACGGGAATCTTAAAATATAAAACTTTAAAAATTTGTCGAAAGGATTCAAGTCATAACAATTGAATGCATCGTTTCCCTCTTTGTGCTTAAAATTGTTTTCTTGTCTTAGCTTCTTGTAAATTAGCCTTTATTTTATAAGTAGCGTAGCTCTAAGTTTCTTTTTATTTTGGTTGATATTTCCCTAACAAAAAATCTCGACGCCAACTGATGCTGATGTGGCATCATTGACTCGAGATTCATTAAATAAAACCTGGAAATCAATTTGTGGGTAATGGTCAGACTCGAGACTTTGTTTAAGTCCAACGCACTAAACTGAGCTTAACATTGCGACTGTCGATTTCGGGTGAGTATCAAGTATCGACCTTCATGAATAAAACTAGTGCACAGTTTCTTCGTGGGTTATCGTCCTTCGAATCTCCCAATAATGAAAACATTTTGGAAGTCGACAATCGATGATTATTATTTCATTTTCATTCAACGCTTATTATTTTAACCTTTCGCCAATGCTGAGAGAATCAGTCATTGGATATATCCTTGGTTAATTTCTTTCACGAAAGAAAATGTTCATTTTCCGACGTCGATGGGGATCGGTGGTCGGCAACTGCGGTGTTCCCGAGTGATTTTCTTCCTCCTGTAATTCTTTCTGATGTCGGGTCTGCGAACGCATTGGGAAAAGTTTTGGATGTCGATTCTTTAGTTCTTTAAGTTATAGATTTATCGCATGTTTAAGCAACCTTTTAAAGACTTAGAGAGAATAAAAAATGATAAGAAAAGTACACATTTTTTCATATCAGATAATGCCAAAAGATCAAGTGGTACCCAAAAAGGTGAAATTTGACGTGGACTTTTTAGGGTGTGTTGAGTGCTCAACACCACTGCCCTATAGTACCTCATATTTTTCTCTTAACATTCTCTTTGCCTCATGCTCAACCTCATGTTCTTCCCTTCTCTCTTCATCCATGTGCACCTCTTCCTCTTCCTCTAAGATGGGAGGAAAAGGAGGAAAATAATATCTTGGTCTTCCCTCCTTGTGTCTGTTGTAAGTGACATATTCATCACCTATGTGGTCACAGACCCCTAGGTCCTCTACTGCACTCATTGTATCTAGTCATAGGTTGTCAGGACTAAAGATCTGATACCACTATAATACCCGAGATTCATCTAGTCTAGGAATCTCTCCTAACATGTGTGTATGATTAATGGTTTACAACATATAAATGAGCTTACAAATAAAAATTATGACAAAAGACTGCAAATCTTATATTATGATATCTCTACGTAGTACAAATGACAAATGCAGATGAATAAAATGAATCACTCGGCTAGATCAATGAAAAAAGGATCTTAGTCATAATAAAATAAGAAAAATAAACAATAATACTCGATAATAGATGAAAACTACAGGATCAATGGATGATCTGGAACTAGGGAATCTCACACGGTAACTGCTGCAAGTTTGGAAAGTTTTCCCTGATGGAAAGATCTCTCGAATCAACATGGAAACTGTCCCAAACAGTGTGCCCTATCGTCCCTCTTGGTCCTGGTGACTGACTGACCCCTCTACTAGAAAAATGCGCCCTAGTGATTCCACTGTCGGAATCGACTAATATGTGTCTCAAAATGATCACCCTGGCCTACTGTGAAATGGGTCAGGAGGGTTTCCCTGGATCTGATCTCATGATCTCTTGAGAACCCCGAATGTTTCCTCCCCAAGTATAACACTCCCAATGTCTGGAAAATGCACCCCAGATGATTCCTCCATAGGATGCACCTGGTCTTCCTCTCAACTGGGTCAGAGTGGAATATTTGAACTCTTCCTGAATGGGACAATTCGATCCACTAAACCTCCTCAGAAGTTGTTCCCTCGTGTTGAAAAAGTGTGCCCCTGCTTTTGAATCCTATAGAATTGCTGCTAAAGATTGATGGAAGACCTGTGTGACCTCCTCGGTGACTAGGGTGTGTCTCTCAACACTGAAATTAGCCACTGGTGTATTCCTCCTGGAATCCACTAAACTTTCTCTCCTGATATGTGCCTCTCTCCTCAATGACAAGTAAAAATATGCATAATGATGAATTAGGTCACTTTACCTTCTTCTATAGCTGCCCTAAACACTAATTTGTTGTTGACTCTATTTTTAGCTCGTTTGTTCTATTTTTAGCTCAAGTTGACTTAAAAGCGATTTTAGCCACTTTTAGCTCAATGTCACTTTCAAATTATAACACCCTTGGCTGGAGTGACCTCTAGTAACCATTTTTACCCCTTTCTGGGCTTGGCTATAGTCTAAAAAGGATGTTTAGACCATTAAGCCTCCTCTTTGGAGCTCCTATTTGGAAAGGGAAAATACAATATATATATATATAAGTTGTAATCATGTTCAAAATGTAGTAGATAACAATAATTATAACAAAAGAAAAGATCAAACAAATAAACTAACTATATGCAATAATAAAATAATAAAATGTAAGCATATGTAAGATAATTAATTAAATTATAATTATTTATCTTGTGTGGTTGTGAATGAGAGTATTATCTTCCCCATCAACATTCAATTCTCATAAGTGACATGTTTAGCTCCGAATGAGTATATCGTTGTAATGGCATTGAAACCTAACCTAGAACTTTGGTGGAATCCAATTTACCCTAACTACCATCCTTAAAATAAAAATAAAACATACACAGATGATAAAATAAAAATAACGGGTGATTAAGTAATTAATATAAGATACAACATACAATAAATGGTGATGAAAAGATAGCAAACAACTAAAGACATATAACAATGGAAAATGTGAAATAAACAATGTTAAATAAGAGTAAAAATGGTAGCAATGCCTAGGAAATAAAGTATAGAAATGGGATGTGTAACAATATCTATAGAGTTTGATGATAAAGGATAAAGTAAAAATATCAATAAAATATATATAAAAAAAAAAGAGAAGGAGAAAAGTGGGGCAAAATATGATGAAAATTAAAAGAAATATTTGTGAAGATGTGATATCATGGTATGGTGAAATGAGATAACGCAAGGTGTGAAAGTATAATGACTATCATTTTGAGATTAAATAGTGAGTAGATTGTGAAGAGGTAGAAAATGTATTATAGAGAAGTAAGAGATGCTAGTTGGAGTAAGCACAATATAAATAAAATTATAAAGGAGATAATGAGTTTACAAGTAATGTAAGGTATAGGATAAGTTAAGAATTTATTATGTACTTAAACAAGAAATGACAACAAATGTAATGCCAATTAGAATGTGTAAAAAGAGAAATAAATAAGAAAATACAATAAGATGAGTGTTAATAAAATATAGAGAAAATGTTATGGAGTAATAGTATAATAAAAATCGTGAGAATACAATAAATATATGTATTTAAGTAATCACAATTAATCAAGAAGATGGAGTAGAAGATAGTACAGATGTATGTGATAAGTATAGATGATAAATATATAATAATATTGTAGAGGTAGATATAGGAGGAATAAATTTTGATACCAGAGACTTGACTTAAGAATCCTAATGGATACAGTAAATCGGCCTATGTTGGGAACCTAGAATTTGAGTTTAGAATGATAAGCAAAATATGTTAAAATTTTAATTAAAATAAAGTACCAAGGCAAGTGTTTCTCTTCCCTAGGCGCCTAAGGGGAGAAATTACTGAATGTGGGTCTTAGTCAAATTAATTTGTGAGATGAAAATTAAAAGATAACTTTATGATTAAAGTGAGGGTGAGTGAAGAGACACCAAATCTCAGCCACCCATCTAATCTAATCTCAGCCGTTAGATTAGAAAAATCCTCACCTTCCCTCATGAGGTTGATTAAGGCAAGTGGGCGCACCCATTCTTGGGTAAGAAGTTGAAGAAATCTTGGTGAGAGGCCAAGAGGCTCTTGGTGAGATGCCAAGAGCAAGAGAAGAAGAAGCAGTAACAGTCTTGTTGAGAGAGCAAGATATTCTTGGTGAGATGCCAAGAACAAGAAAGTTGTAGCATTCTTGTTGAGAGAACAAGAGAGAGCAAGAGAGAGGTTGAGCTGAGAAAAGAGACAACATTTGCTGAAGGAGAGAACGCATCCCAAAGACAAGAGAAGTACGCATTTCAGACAGCAAGGAAGAACAGGACGTACCGTACGGATTTGTGGAGGTCATACAGCATGTAATGTGCACAGAAATTGAGGAGGACAACAGCTGCAATTTCTGAGAGTATTGGCTTGCATTCCAAGGCTTCCATACAACATTTGTTGGCACAGAAATTGAGGTAACTGTTGTAATATATTTCTGAGTGTATTTCCGTACAGTCTGTACAATCTTAGCAGAGTTTTGGCACGAATTTTGTGACAGTCCATTCAGCATTAATTGTCGTACAATTGTATGAATTTTTGGTTCTGAAATTGAGGAGAAAAGCTACAGGAATGTCCAGATAAGTTTGTGTAAATATCTGAAGATGAATATGCTGTAAAAGAATTTTTCAGAAGCTCATAAATAATGCAAATCCCTCTCTCACTGGTTTTCCCCTTGTGGGTTTTTCCAGGGTCGAAGTTAGACCGAATATCTTTGTGTCTATATTTTCTGAGTTTTGCATATTGCTGATATTTTATTTCTGTGTTGAAAACGATGTTCAGAATCCTCATGTTTCAGTTCTGAAATTTATTTTCTGTTAAGTTTTTTCATATGCTGAAACACATTGCTGAGTCATATGCTGAAATACTGCTATGAGTATATGCTGAAACACCAGGCTGTAGTATATGCTGAAACACGGTGATGAGTCTTATGCTGAAACATCACTGTGAGTATATGCTGAAACACCAGGCTGTAGTATATGTTGAAACACAGTGCTGAGTCATATGATGAAACATCGTTGTGAGTATATGCTGAAACACAAGGCTGTAACATATGTTGAAACAGTGTTGAAACTGAGTTTGGCATTTAAATTTGACTGAAAAATCAGCAAGACTGAAACTGGGTTGGGATTTTGAAAAAATTAACAAAATATCAAGGAAATATGTGTATTTATATCATAATGAGTGATGGGATATATCGACCAGTTTCTATTGGCCAACATGATGTTCAATCAACTCATGTTTAATTGTAGAGTTGATTTAAGTGTACCGGAGTAGTGTAGTTCATGTATATCTTGTGAAGGATTGGTGACACTAGTAAGATGAGTGATAAGTACCTTAACTGACTCTGATTGATTAAGAACAATAAATGAAGAAAGTACCCATAAAAAGGAGTTAGTGCGTTTTAGAGAGAACAATTGAGAAAAAGGGGCATCCCTTGGGGAATGGGAAACACTTTTGCTGATAAATTTACTTGGTAGTAGATATTCCATTGGAGTGTCATGGATTATTATGCATAAGTCCCTTCTAAGAGGGGTGATTGCTATAAATGGGAGCTCACCTCTTAAAATTCATTAATCAGTCTAGCAAATACTTGCTTAGTGAGAAGTATTTTTCCTTATGAAGAAACTCTTTTTGAAAAATAAAATAAAATATAGATGAGGAATTATGAAAACTTCCCATTGATAACATTATTCCATAGCAAGAGGAAGGAACGTTAAAAAAAAAAGTGCTAGTGATGCAATAAGAAAAGGCTAGAGGCCAAATTTGATACGTTTTATGTAGGTATAAAGGATATAAAGTTGAGATGTATGAAAATAAATTGTGATAAAAGAAGGCCTTTAGGAAAAATAATTCTAGAGTGTGGAATGGGCCCTTGTATGAAACATTTTCTTGATTTGGATATGTTCACTAAGGCATGGTAGACATGATTCCCTTCTAAGCATGTATGTGTTTTGTAATACTCCTGTAAATAGAGAACATAGTGCTATTCGACTATGATGAAGAGAATCATATACTCAACATTAACTTATCAAGGTCTAATCAATATGAATTAACATGAAGGTGATTGATTAAGTAAGAACAATGATCTAAGAAACCTTGAAGCAATTTCTCCAAATAATGATCATTTAGAACTATCTTAGTCAATTCTTCTAAGAACAAGAAACTTTTGATGATGTGAATATTGTATCACTCGAGTTAGAGTGATAATTAAGTGAATGCTAATGGGTTATAATTATCAAGATATTCCAGGGGGAATTATATGCATGGATTTATGAAATTTATAAATATCTCAATACAAGATTCACCTAACAAGTTAACCAATAATGAGTTAAGGTAGTAAATGGTAGTCAAACCAACACTCTGTACTTTAAATATGAGGATCCTATATGGAATTTAGGATGAATAAATCTATAACATAAGTGTGTCTTTTCATTAATTTAATTACCGGTGGTAATAAAATAGAGTCGAGACATAGTAATGTGTCTGCTAAATAAAGGTATTTGCAATCAACATATTAATAGACTCAACATGTTTTAAGCAAGTGAAGTTCCAATGGGACCAATATAGCACAAGGTTTTATATCATAGAAAACTCATAGAACTCATGTCATGAAAATTTTCCTTATATTGAGAATGAACATAACTTCGAGACGAAGTTTCTTGAATGGTGGGTGTATGTAACGCCCCATATTTTGACCTTAGACAATTAAAACTTTGATATTACTTATCTTAGTAATTCATTTCTTAGTAAGTATTTGAACTCAATTAGACTGATATAGACATTTGAGATGTGTATATCTGGACCTATTTATGTGGTGGATAATGTTATTTTGATTGTTAAATGTTCATAATGATGATAGTTACAAGAATTTTTCAAACAAGAAAATTTAAATGTGGAATTTTGGTACATGGATACCAACTCAAGTTATGTTGTGAATGCATAACAGATGCAAGGCATGATAAAAAAAATAAGCATACATTTCTTAATTGAACATCAATATAAATATGGATTCGTATACATAATTGTGATGTATATGCATGGATACGAGTTATTGGTGAACTAACCTACATGTTGATGAGCCATGTGAAAACCAAATGATTGTATAACTACGGTAACTTGGATGTTGCAAACATCAAGAAGATAGCATATGTTATAAGTTGTACTTACTATTTAAATTATTATTCAAAATATTTCTATGATTTGGGGTAAGTGTGTTTTTTACAGGACACACAACTTGCCCAGAGTGGTTGTTTGATGACGTGACTCTAAGAACAATAGTTGCATAGTATGGATTTATGTAGGGTGTTGAACCTAGCTCTATTAGGAGGGGTGGAGGTATTTCCCATCATTTATCCTCTGAAACCTAGAGTCGTGGGAGGGCTATGTGAAGTCACGCTCCCCTAGACATGTGATGTTGACTGCTAGTTTCTTGTTGGGGAATCTTGGTCGAGATGTATGACACTTCCACTTATGGATTCTATCTGGAGTTATGTCAATATAGTTGATGCTCCAACTTATTCCAACAGAGGAAAGGATAAGATGGAAGATGGAAGTAGGTTAGGAAGGAAGGATGCTTCAGTGATAATTAAGAATACTGATTGGGGATTATATGTGCCACTATTGTTTACTCACTTGGTTCCTACCATGTTTAAAACCCTATTTTGATCCCTTTTTGATATTTTAAGTGTGACAATGAGTTACTGATGAATTATTATAATTTTGTTCATTAATATTATTAAATTATGCATTTACTTGATCTGTTGTCTTGCATGCCTTTGTGTGATTATATAGAAACTATGCACTAGAGGCAATGGTTTTTTATCATTAGTACATCCATGAGATATGTGTTTTATAGCTACAGACACATACCCTACACATGTACATTAGTACAATTAATTAATGCATTGATTATTAAATTAGATTATTAACTATTTAATTGAATGGTTTAATGACTATGTAAATTATATTTCATACAAAAATATATAGAAGCATTAAATACCTTCTTTGACTTTGATTGACAATTGGTATGATGAATTAAATGAGCATGGTGGGTTGTCATGTACATTTTGGGGAAAATTGTCAAAATACATTTATTAGCTAGCATGAGAAGAAATACTTTGCATTTTATTTATTGTTGTTTTATGCAAGTCATTTATAATTTAGTTTTTTTTCAAACTTTTCCCAAAAATACGGATAAGGGAGGTTGATGGCTAATAATGAGGGTGGTTGAGGAAATTTGGGGAAGGGGAAATGTAAACTTGATAAATAGGAGAGGAGGTTGAAACGTTGGAGGAGGTTGAAACGTTGGAAAAATCTTGGAAGATATCATTTTTGTGATAGTCTTCTTGGAGCTTTTGTGCTTTTTTTTTCTTAGAGTCATGAGCACGAAGAACCAAGAAACCGAAAGGTTTCTTAGATCTAGGAAGTTGACTAGGCTCATGTTTGGTTAGGAGGATTTCGTTGTTTCCCTTTGGGCATGTGGAAAGAGAGAATGCTTGGAGGAATATTCCTACTACTGGCAGGACTACATTGCAAATGGTAATCTCCAACATACTATGGAGGAGGTTTTTTGCTTGGTATATTTTGATATGCTTTTATTTAAATATTTAAATCATAAATTTAACTTCTTATTTATTTCACTCTCTTATTTAGAGTCATTTATTTGGATTCAAATTTGAAATATTTAGCATTGGAAAAATGTTAAAAGGTTTTGAGTATGTTGTAGATTATTCCATTTATGAAAGAAAAAAATTGTGTTTACACTTAATGCATGTGTTTAAATTATCAAATATCATTTAGTATCATCCCATGGATAGTTGTTATAGAAATTTTGTTCTGATATCAAGGGTAACCAACATATAGCACGCTATGCATTTCCCTCAACATTGTATTTTTCATCTCTCTAGAATTTGACACATATAGCTTCCCTTTGTACATGAGGATTCCATCCTCTTTCAACTCATAGTAATTAATTTTTTGTTGTAAATTCCCTTGTTGTAACATTTCTTTTTTTTTTAGATATTGTTGATCTAAATTTGCAGCCTCTAAAATTATTTATTTTAAATAAGTGTTGAACATGCTAATGGCTGAAATATGCATTTCATGAGCTCATTTGTTGAGTGCATCAGCCACCCAATTTTCCTTGCCTTTGATATGCTTAATTTGCCTTGCCTCTAACATTTAATGTTGGTTTTCCAAACCAATGTTTAAGACCACAATGGTCTATCCTTAAACTCAAATATTTGAACCATAAGGTAATGTCTCCACATTTTTAATGCATGTATAATGACTTTTAGTTACAAGTCATGTGTAGCATAATTCCTCTCATGCTCTTTTAGTTTTCTAGACTCATAGCACACCACATGATCTTTTTGACTAAGGACTCTCATGAACCCATACTTGCATGCATCCATGGACGCTACAAAATCTTCATCTGGATCTGAAATATTTAGTATGGGCACACTTTTCAATACGTCTTTCGACTACTGAAATATTTCTTCACACTTAGAATTCCATTCAAATTTCACTCTCTTCTTTTGCAAATAAGTGATTGGGTTTGCAATCTTTGAAAACCCTTTTATGAATCTTTGGTAATAACCATCAAGACCCATAAATGATATGACCTTTGTCACATTTCTTGGTGCTATCCACCCTCTAATGGCCTCTATCTCCTTAGGATCAACTCCTATCCCATATGTTGATATAATATGCCCCAAGTAGTGAATCCTCTTTCGATAAAAGATGCATTTACTTAGTTTGGCATAGAACTTGTGCTCTCTCTAAACTTGCAAAACCATTCTTAAATGTTGTTGATGATCTTATTTTGTTCTTGAATAGACAAGTATATAATCTAAGAAAACAATCACAAATGTGTCTAGGTACTGCTTGAACACTCCATTCATCAGGCATGTGAAAATAGTTGGCGCATTTGATAGCCCAAAAGGAACTACCGTAAATTCATAATGCCCATATCTTGTTTTGTACATTGTCTTGCTAATATCCTCTTCCTTTATCCTCACTTGACGATAACTTGATCTCAAGTCAATCTTGGTAAATATTCTTGCACCTTTCAGCTGATCAAATAAATTAACAATCCTTGGAAAATGATATATTTTTTTATGGTGACCTTATTCAGTTGTCTGAATTCTATACACATCCTTAAGGTTCCATATTTATTCTTCACAAAAAGAACTAGAGCTCCCCAAGGTGACACAACTAGGCGTATATACCCCTTCTTAAAAATCTCTTCAAGATGCATCTGCAACTCTTTTAATTATGGTTTTCCCATTCTGTAAGGTTTCTTGTACACTGGGGCATATTTTAACACCAAATAAATAGAGAAGTCAATGTCCCTCTTTGGTGGAAATCTTGGAATTTCCCCAAAAACATATTCGAAATCCTTCAAGGCTAGATGGTCTTCAATACTTGCCACTTTATCTATGGCTACCTCTTCCATATGGGATACAAAAAATTGACATCCATTCCTAAAACTCCTTTTGAGCTGCATGAATGAAATTTCTCTAACAACTACAACTCTCAAAATGCCTTGAATATTTCCTTGCTTCCCTCCCTCATCAAGGCAAGTTGTTCTCTTGTTGTAATAGTCTAGAAAAACATGGCGTTTTTCCAACCAATCCATGCCAATTAGACAACCATATGAACCCAATGGTTTGATGTTCACATCTACCTTTGTCTTAAGTCCATTCATGTCTATTGGATAATTTTTAACCAACTCATTAATCTTTCTCTTATCCCCCATGGCTAACTAAACTAACCAAGATTTATTATGCTTACTCCTTTGAAAGTGAACTTTCAACAATGTTAGAGTTTATGTAACTATGACTAGCTTCGGAATCAATTAAAATTGTTATGGGGTGGTTATCAATCTTACCTTCCACTTCAATCATGGGGGATTGATACTCTTCTTACTTGTTTTCCAAGGCTACAATATAAATCCTAGCCATGTTTCCTCCCTTGTGTTCAATTGTTTCATCCTTAAAATGTTGTGGGAAGTACTCATTCTTTCATATTTGTAAGGGAAGTCCCTATATAAGTGATTTCCCTTACATCCCCAACATTGTATAGGCTACTTCCTTGGCCTTTTCGCAAATGAATCTATTGTCTTGTGTTTATTTTGGGTTGATTTTCTTTTGATTTTATTGGGAGTTGTTCTTGAAAAAGGGCATATTAAAACATTTATGTCATTGATCCCTATTTCCTTTCATTTTATCATTCCAAGATTTTTGGAATAATGGCCTCCCTCTGATTTTCTCACAGACATGACGTTCTCTTCTTATGGTCTCCTCCAAAGTTATATGGTTATCATATTGTATCTTGTCACTATATAAGGAAGGTAACCCACTCATAAATCTTTGAATTTTGACTTTCTCATCCTTGATGAATCCAACATACTTCATCAACTCAAAGAACCTCTTCTCATATTCATCCATTGTCATGCTTCCCAACTTGAGTTCAAAGAAATCATCTTCCTCTCATAGTAATTCTTAGACAAGTACTTCTCTTGGGAATATCCTTTGAACTATCTCCATGAGACCTTCCTCTCATCAAGTTGTTTTTCTTTCCTAAGTTGATCCCACCACATGGTTTCCTTTCCTTGAAAGTGATAGGTTACAATTCCTATTTCTACCCTGGAGGAATAATCATGCAGCTAGAAATATTTTTTCATTTTCAATAGTCAGTCCTTGGCCTCTTCTCCCTTCATGTTCTCACCATTTAAAATTGGTGGCTTGATTTCCTGAGTTCACCTTGCAAGATGTCTCCCTCGGGCCTTCTCCTCTGTCTCCTGACAACAGACACACTTGGGCTAATCCCTCGCCTTGAACTTGAGTGAGCTCTCCTAGTGGATCATCCTAGAGAATGATGGTGCTTGTGTATACTCCTTTATTATATGTCATTCTCATGATCATCCTGTATGCTATGGGATTCAATTGTTGTCACTTATCTAGTACTTTTTGTTTTCTTTGTGCTACAGTATTTATTGGCTTGCCTCTATATCTTGGTTGGCCCTCAACCAAGGTTTGAGGAAACCTTGGTCAGGTTTGGACCACCTTTTGGAATTTGACAAGATGGTCGAATATGGAGCACCATGGAAGAGTTGAGATCATGGATCTCACTTGTTTTGAGGGCTATGTGGACCCAACAAGGGGTTATCTAGGGTTTTATAATGGGTTATGGGATTTCAGCCCATGGTTTTACCCATGTTTAGGCCTTTTTGTAAGGAATTGTAAAACTATAAATATATAAGAACGTATGGTAGAAATAGATAGAATCAAGAAGTGAAGTCTTGGCAGCTAAGTGCAAGTAGTCCTAAGTTGTTTTCTGCATCAAAATGCATATGTAAGGCTCTATGTTCGATAGAAAAGTTGGCTTTGTGCCTTGACCTAGTTTTGGGAAGGAGGATCTAGTGCGCAGATCTCATGTCGGATGCGAAGCTCATCTCTATGGCTTAGTGCACAAGAGTAGATGGATGTAAGATATTGAAGAATAATAAAGAAGACGAAGAATTTGGTGGGCGTAGCCCCACACCGGGGTGAACCATGTATATCTTGTGTCTTTGGTGTGATTTGTGTTGTGTTTCTTATGTTATGAATCTTCTTAGTGCCTTGAATGTTATGTATGATAGATAGATCTTTTGTTCCTTAGTGATTTACGTGTGAATGAATGTTAGATATAGCTTAATGCTCTGTGCTAAGTAGTAGCGATCCTTAATCTTTGTTGTTATTGTGTTGATCTCTCTTAGGGTTTGTTTTGCAATGTTAATGAAGCTAATGAACTAATGCATATCATCTTCTAAGTGTTTCTAGAGTGCTTTGTGAAGTGTTATTATCACATATCTATGTCCCATCTTGGTTACATACATATGATCCCTGTAACCACCCCTTCTTCTACCTCAGGT
The DNA here is from genome assembly GCA_009831015.1 of Picea engelmannii. NCBI lineage: Eukaryota > Viridiplantae > Streptophyta > Pinopsida > Pinales > Pinaceae > Picea > Picea engelmannii. The sequence goes on from ML777885.1 coordinate 775,838, forward strand.
GAGACTTCACCAGCTCACAGTTGTTGCCTAAAGAGATGGTAGTTAGGGTTTTGTTGGTGTGATGTTGAAGCATTAAACCCTGGGTATTCCCCTATGCCAACAAATGGTTTTGTTGTCGGGACCTGAAACTGTGATTGTTGGGAACTGAAGTAAAGAAAAAATAATCTTTGCGAGTAGATTTGTCGTTGAAGTGCACAATACTATACTTGACTTACGAAGCTTTTTGCTAAGAAAGAAATCCGATCTAAAGGAAAAAAAAAGGCAAGATGTTAAAAGAGGTAAGGCCTTGTGATTTTATAAGAGTAAGATAAGTGAAAATGTTTGTTTCGAAAGCATGAATTTAAGTCTGTTTAATATATTATGTCCTATTCTAAAAGCTAGGGTGCAGTTGGAAGAAAGAGTTATTCTAAGTAAATCTAATGGAAATGAATAAATATATGGTATTCCTATGCATAGAAATAATTTTTGGACTAATAAGTGGATGCAGGAACCTAGAAAGATTTTTTGCAAATTGTAGGTCCAACACTGTGATCCCAATGCATAGTATAGGAGAGGTTGGGGAACATACAAGATAAAGAGGGGATTGACACTATGTTATAACTACAAAAGACCAAGACATCTTGTTAAGGAATTCCTTGGTGCAGGTCCTATTTGTCTTTGTTGTAAAATGTTTGGTCATGAGGTTGAGGATTTTCCAAAGGCGATTGCTAAAGTTGAAAGGATGAACATAAGCCAAGAAAACTATGAAGGAATTCAAGAAACTAAGAGCATGTTAGATAATCACAAAGAGAAATAATTAGATAAAATTCAGACTACATTAGTACAGTTGAAAGAAATGATGGATGTCCACAAAGATGTCAGTTTACCATAGATCCTGAAACTAAAACAATGCATAAATGAAAGAATATGAGACTTCGACATAGACTGTGTCTTGGATGAAGAAACACAAGTAAATATTATGACAGAAGAAACTTGGAAAATTTTGGGAAAGCATGTTGTGGTACCTTCATTGGGAAGGATAGGTTTGTTTAAAGGAAATATGATAACCCTATGTGGAAGAGTTACTAATGTACCTATTATTGTTCATGGAACATCGATTGAAGAGGAATTTGAAGGTATTAAGTTTGTGGAGGACAGTTCCCCTTTCCCACTTTTTTTAGGAAACACTTGGATTGATAAAGATCAAATCAGAAGGAAAGCAGAGGAAGAATATATAGAAAAGAAAAAGAAATAACTAAGGGATTTCATAGCTAGAAAAATAGACTGACTAATAGAGGAACGAGAAGATAAGTCAAAGAAACAAAGGGCAACAGAATTAGATGTCGAGGCTGAAAGAATGCAAGAAGGTTTGAAGGACCTATACATGCAAGAAAGAAGAATACCCACCCTAGAATTAATAAGAGAAGGGATATCGAACCCTTTGAGAGCACATCAGCAGTGCAAAGCCACTATGCTAGGAGAGGATAAGAATAATAATGGAAAGAGGAATTCAGAAACAGTTAGAGAAAATTAGATTATAGGAAAGAAGTGAAGGAAGATCAATAAGAATAAATCCAAGTTAAAATATCTACAGGAAGTTACAGAGAACAGATGGAAGACTTCCCAGACTAGAACCTTGTAGGAGGTAGGCTTGTAGTATTTGAACCTCGCTGGAACAACAGAACCATGCAGAATGGGACTTCGCCCTGGTGAAGATATATGACTGTTGGAGTCTCCCCTCCCATTAGAGCAACGCTCTGAAATGGATAGAAAATTCATTTATGAGATTTTGGACGTTGAGACTGTGCCATAACGAACATATTCACATTGATGGAAGCATTATTTCCCATTGGAAGAATTTGTTACGATGCTCATTTATTTAATCCGTTGGTCACTGCGTCGGGACCACTTTTTTCCACTCGTGATCAAATAATCCAAGAAGATAATTTCTTGTGCGTCAAGATGTGTTATCATAAGCTAGACATATCCATCCATTTGTCTACCCTTCTTGTCTGTTCTCCTACCCCGACTTGCTTGTTTAACAGTGAAAATGTCGGGCGAGCGCACTGAGTTAGAGAAGTTCATCGAGGAGGTTCTTAAGAATTTCATGGTTCATAGAGCTATGTCTGAAGGTGTCTAGGCATCGTCGACTAGGGGATTGCAAGATTCCCCTTCGACTGGATGAATTTCTGACCGTACCAACCCCATGACCGAGCAGCGAAGCAAGCATCGCGACAATATGGCTAATGCAAAGCAGATCCCATCGATATTAACAAGTATATTCCACCGTTGGCTAGCATGTTTAACCATGAAATAATCCCACGAGACTATGAGTACACCCTAATTACTGCGTACATCTTGAAAGGAATACGCATAGTTGGGAGTCAGTTAGGACATATCCCATTACTAAAGAACACCGACTTCAAAATTGGAGATAGAAAGAACTATGCTATGCTCACACCCCATCAATACTTAACGAAGACAATTGGGATGAAGCCTCGCCTGTTCTCCCGACCATGGATTAAGGAGATCACGCAGTCCACTGTGCTAAATGTGATGAATATTCCTCATTTCGGCCATCACCAGGAGGTTAACGCTTGCGTTAAACTCCTCTTGTCTTGCTACCATGGCAGATACCTATGGATCGACCAACAGATTACTCTAGATCCGACATCGATCCACTTGATTATACGATTAAGCATGAAGGGACCCGACCCTCAATAGTTCTACCCAGGGAAGGCCTCAGATCATTCCCTAGCACAATGCATCAAGGAAGCATACGACGAAGTTGAAAAAGGAAAGAGAAGTTACAAGGTAGCCTCTATCCAGGATGGCGTAGTGCGCCTCACTTTTCAATTCATAGCTAGCAATATAGTAAGAAATAATCACCCCACATAGGTCATCGTGTTCATGGTGGACCTCGCAGGAAAATGTGTGGAGGGCATGCAGATGAATTACTCGAGTTACCTCATCAATGAACTCATGAAGGACTTTCGTGAAGCTCAAGATCAGGGATATGAGTTCTGCTTCATCTGGATGATCGTGTTGATCACATTTGTTGCCTAACAAATGCCTGAGGGAGCAACCTTTTCGGATATTGAAGCATCGGAGCCGTTGGCCGCTAGGCTTTCTACCTTGTGTTCCATGCCTATTATAAACAACTGAAGGTTGTCATTGAAGCATTTTTGTGCATGACACTGTGCAGCGTGTACCAGTACAGAACACTAGCTAAGTTTTGTGCAAATCGACATTTTATCTATATCACTGCGCGTAGAGATGAGAGCAAGGAAGATTTACAACCATATTACAAATTGACAGATGAGGACATGGAGCAGATCACCAAGGAATGGCTAGAGGAGTTCCTTGTATCGATCGATGATGCAAAACTCTCCAACACAGACATCATAGGAATCCCCTTGGTCACCCAGGTCAAGCATGTCGGATAGTCCAGTAGGACGAAGAAGAAGAAGAAGAAGGAAGACTCCATAATATAGAGACCGATGAGGAGGATAATTCCTCTAAAGAAAATGGATCTGGATCACCCGCAAGAGGAGTAGGAGGAGAATACCAAACTGATGGACAGGGAGGAAGGGATGAAGGAGAAAAACAAGGAGAAGGTGAAGCTACACTACCGAAATATCCCCCTACTGAAACACGACATAAGATGAAGGTTTCTCCACAGAAACCTTCAGCAAGAAAGAAGACGTGCACTAGCAAGCCCCAGTTAGAGGCCACGCTCATCAAGTATGATATCATTCTACTCCACAGAGCCATGGGGGATTCTTCAGAGGAAATCCTATAAAGATATGGTGTGAAGCAGGAAGAGCTATATCAAAGGATCAAAAATGAATTAAGGAAGTACAACAAGCGATTTTTTCCATCCGCGCAATGCCTATTGCACCTTCCTCGTCACAGATTGCAAAATTTGGGGATGAACCAGCCCAATTGAGAAGACTAGTAGATGTGATAGAGGTTCGACATCAAAGAATGGAAGAATAAAAGGAGAAGGATACAAAAGCCTTGAAACAAGAGAAAGAGGAAGTCTTAGAAATATTACGCGTAGTGGGGTACTGTGTAACAACCTATGAAAATGAGAAAGAAGAATTTTAGGCGATGGTTCAGGAGGAAAAATTCCATCTACAGAAAGAAAACGAGAAGTTTCTCATAGAATGGTCCATGGTTAAGGAAGATGTCAGAAAATCATGTCACTCTGTATTGAGTTTTGCACAGGAGGACCAGGAGTCGGTCGAGGCTCAAGTGGAGAAGCTCGTTGAGACCATCCAACAGCTTCAAGTGGGGATAACAAAGTTGGAGGTCCAAGTAATACTGAGCACCCCACAGGAGGTGCATGAACATAGGGAGGAAGCCACTAAGAACACAGTAATAAGGATCAGATCCCTCACCTCAGAGTGCAAATAGTTGATAGATAGAAGTGTTCAAACTTATGAATGCCTCGCAGAAGATCCATAGCTAAGGAAGTTGGAAGCGTAGTTACAGGAGGCGTAGAAGAAGGCATCCTCCGTGTAGGCATAGATGAAGCTACTCACTGTAGTCGAGAGAATGAAAATATCACAGGAAGAACGCACAATGCAACAAAAGATCACTGCCATCTAGGGCAGAGTAATGGAAGTTGCGCAGAAAATACAACCTGTGAAGGATGAAGCCTACAAGGTGTTCGAATAAATTGAAGGACAAGGCTCGCAGTTGGACCAAGTGGTTGAAACAATGGAACAACACTTGGAAGGGCCTGTTACAATGCAGATGATCTAGGAGCTCACTGAGCAGGATGCTCAGGCGAAGCAACAAACTGAGGCAACTCGAGTGAATCTCAAGGCCTTCGAAGCGACATTGCCCAGAACTAAGTGATTTGGGATGAGTCACGGGTCAGTGTTGGGGGTGTGTTGGCCCTCGACCAAGTTATTAGGAAACCTTGGTCAGGTTTTCACCACCTTTTGGACTTCGACAGTCTAGTCGAAGATGGAGCTCCATGGAAAGGATGAGATCGTGAATCTCACTTGTTTTGTGGGCTATGTGGACCCAAAAAGGGGTTCTCTATGGTTTTGTAATGGGTTATAGGATGTCAAACCATGGGTTTACCCATGTTTAGGCCTTTTTGTAAGGAATTGTAAGAGTATAAATAGATAAGAATGTATGGTAGAAATAGATAGAAGAAATAAGTCAAGTCTTGGTAGCTAAGTGCAAGTATTCCTAAGTTTCTTTGTGCAACAAAATGCGTATGTAAGTCTCTGTGCTCAAGAGAGAAGTTGGCTTTGTGCCTTGACCTATTTTTGGGAAAGAGGATTTGGTGTGCAGTGCACAGATCTCCTGTCCGATGCAAAGCTCAGCTTTGTGGCTTAGTGCACAGGAGTAGATGGATGTAAGAGATTGAATAATAATAAATAAGATGAAGCAATTGGTGTATGTAGCCCCACACTAGGGTGAACCATGTATATCTTGTGTCTTTGGTGTTCTTTTTGTTGTGTTGCTTATGTTAGGAATCTGCTCAATTCCTTGAATGTTATGTATGATAGATAGATATGTGGTTGCTTAGTGCTTTACTTGTAAATGAATGTTAGATCTAACTTAATTCCATGTGCTAAGTAGTAGAGATGCTTAATATTTGTTGTTACTGCACCGATCTCTCTTAGGGTTTGTTCTGCGATGTTATTGAAGCTAATGAACTAATGCATATCATCTTATCAGTGTTGCTAGAGTGCTCTACAAAGTGTTATTATCACATATCTGTTTCTCAGCTTGGTTACATACATTTGAGTCCTGTAACCACCCCTGCTTCTACCTCGGGTGAGACTTTTCCTTCTTGTAGGTGTTACCGAAAGGGAAGGTAGTTAGGTTTTTGTTGGTGTGATGTTGAAGTGTTGAACCCTGGGTCTGCCCCTATTCCAACAATCTTGCTCAAGATTTGTAGTATCTCTTATTGAGATTTCATAATATATTCATTATTATCTCTAGAGATTTTCACTTTTCTCTGTAGACTTCTCATAGTTACAGGATCATTCCTACCTCTCCTTTCATTAGACCCTATCTTGACATTTCTTATGCTGACATGTAGCCCTCTAAAATCCTATTCATGATTGTAGGACCCTTAGGCATCTCCCATGGCTATAATTCTCATACAGGAACCAAAATTCCTTCACATAACTTTAAATTCTGCAATAAAATGTGCATGCAAACAATTTCCTATTAGAAAAAATATATACACAATTTTGGAAAAGAATGCAAAAATATGTATGCTTTATAATGCCACCATTCATCTTGTTTTTTGTTGGTTGTAACTTAAATTGCCCAGGTCAATTTTTGGGGTTGGTATATGGATCCTTCTCTATAAGATATTTCCAAAGACTAATTTATTGCTCAATTATGAGCTCTGAGAAAAAAATTATAGTGATATGAATATTGTTAATTCACCCCTTTTGCAGACCTTTCGCTCTAGTGCAATTAATCCCAGACACCAAATATTTTCATTCATAAAAGAAAATCAGTCAAGAAACAGAGAATTTTTTTTATGAGACATACATAAACATAACAACAGGGAATTCATAATAGCTCTCAAATTTTCAATATGATGTTCCAGTAAAAAACTACAAGAATATGGAAATGGTAACTTTGTCTTTTTTCATCCTTTTTTCGAGACATAATTTTTAGCTAAACTGGCTATCTCCCAAACTGCCCACTTTTGGTAAAACTTCACTACACCAAATTTGTCTATCTTTATGAGTATACAAAAAGAAAATTAAATATTGTTTTCCAGATTTCCCATCTGGGGACCCTTTCTCTCCTTAGAAAATCCCAAAAATCCCCAAAATGTGGCCCAGAATAATGGATTTTTTCATGTTTCAACATCCCTATTCCAAACCCCTTAGAATCAAACCAATTCATTCACACAAAATTTTCATGTCTGCATTTATGGCACTGTAAAATTTTCAATAGTAATTGTGCTCCTACCACTAAAATTGAACATGATCTTTAAAAACATGTAATTTACAATTTATGGAAACTTAGAGCATAATTGGCTAGTGGCCCTCTTTGGAACTTCTATAGCCCTTGACACTCGAGTAAAAACCTATAAGTTTCATCTCGATCTAACATAATTTTCTCCAATTATTTCCAAAATATTATTTTTGGCTCCAAACTTGTTTTTTTTTAGACTATAGGACAATTTTTTCTATTTGGTATCCTTCTTCTCTTTTTCCTTTTTGAATCCCATGCACACATCAATTCTATATAATGCACCAATATTCAACATGCACCAGATAAACAATGCACAATTCCAAGATTTAGCGCACGCTCTGCACACCAATATTCTACGTGCACAACTTTTATATCGCACACCAATATCCAATGCACACGACTTTCTATATCACACACCAATATTCAATGTGCACAACTTTTATATTGCACATCAATATTCAATGCGTACACCTTTTTATACTACACACCAATATTCAATGTTCCTGACTTTTTATACTATGCACCAATATTTAGTTCCTGTGACTTTTTATGTTGCGCACCACTAACAACTTTTATATCATGCACCAATATCTAGTGCGCGCAACTTTTATATTGCACACCATATTCAATGCGTGCAAATTTTATACCACACACCAATATTCCTTGTATGCAACTTTTTATTCTGCACACCAACATCTAGTGCACACAATACTAATTCTGCACTACACAACCCCAATATTTAATGTGCATACCATGCACCACAATTATTCACCATGTGCCACTAATATTTAAAGCGTATACCATGCACCGCACAACACCAATATTTATTGCACCTAATTTTTATGCCATGCAACCATATTCAGTGCGCACAACTTGTTATGTCGCGCACCAATATTACAGTGTGTGCTTTTGATTTTGTACCATGCAGCGCCAATGTTGAGTGCACAAACTACACATGAACATAATCATAATGAAAATTCCCAAATCTATATTGTCTAAGAGAAATTTAGTCGCTTGGAAATCAAAATGACCCCTCCACGAACACCATTATGAGTGCAATTCCAACTTGAATTTTCTTAAAAGTTTGGGAATTTTCACTCATACCTTACCATTTTCCCCAAATTTAGCACAACTCAACCACGAAGATGACGAATTTGCCCACTTCATGTTGATCTCAGGTCCATACGATTCCAGTGTTGAACCAAACATCTTGGATATCGTTCTGTAACATCCTATAACTTAACCGAGGAACATTGCTAGCGAAAAATACACATAACTTTGAAAATTTTCTTCTAATTAACTTTCTGTAGCTTATTAGCTACGAATTATACATAGATTTAACCATTTTAGATAACATTAATTAAATGAAACTACATCATTCCAAACAACATGGATTTCACACCCTCACTAACACAACACATGCACACAACAACCTTTGCATTGTGCACGACAGTTATTCACAACACTCATGCAACATGCTTATTACTATGCATGGAAACTATTCCTACCATGCACAATGATTCGAGCATCATGCCAAAATCCCATTGTCGTTACTACTAACATTGACTAACATATGCAATTAAATACAAAATTATTAACTACATGACATTCAAGTTCATGAAATTAAATACAAAAATATAAACTACATGGGATTCAAGCCCATGTAATTGTCCATACTTGTCAAATAGGTAAAAGCAGATAATAAATTTCACCACAACAACATATAATTCATTCTCATGCACAAGGTCAAGTGCACACCAATTAAACTCATAAATTAATAGAGGAAAACAAATAAACACTTATCTTTTTAAAATAGTTGTGAAACTAGCTACTTAGGAAGGACATTCCAGCCAACCATAGACTTGTTCCAAATATCAATATCAATTCACCCCCAATATGGGGCTAGGAATTCACAAGAAAAGGGTATCTCCTATAATGTAGACCCCCGACCCTCGGGCCAAGATCCGCATAGGATCACTCCTAATCTTCCCTGAGTCAAATTGACTCTTCATTTCCTCCTCAAGGAATCCCCCCCACACACACAACAATGTTTTCCATAGGTCCTTATAGGTATGCCCGTGTGATTAAACACAAGGAATCACCCTGATCGCCTAACCACAATAAGATCGTGCCCTTTGTTGAATCGGGACTTCAGGGTTCACGATTTCGCGATTTTTTTTTGTCGAGTTTCTGGCTCTTCAACCCGTCGAAACCCAAAACGTTCAACAAGGTTGGGCTCCACTTATCTAAAGAGGACACACCACCTGTCCACTCCACTGTCCTCTATGTCTCTGTCGTGGAATCTTTCCACATGTCGCACAAGCTTTTCAGCTTCTGGGACTTGAATAAGCCTTTGACTACTGTTTGTTATTTCAAGCTTCTGGGTACTGGGAGTTTGAGACTCTCGATCCAAGAACACTACCTCCTCTATTTTCTGACACCCGAAGTGTCGAAATCCCAAAATTCACATCTAGTCTAGTTGCAACCCATGACTTTGGGATTTTCACTCCATTGTGCTCCAACTCCTTGTCGTCAAGACCTTTGAAGTACCGAAATCCAGACTTTCGAATTTTTGAAAGTTACACTACTCACCTTCACATGTGATGATCCATTTCTTGATTCAGGAATGTGCGAGACCAAAGGTTTTGACCTGCACTTCCACCTTCCAAACCCCAAAACACTGAAATGATCCTGAAACCCTAATTGGTCATGATCAATGGTCCTCGTTGAATCTTGAAACCAACGAGATGGGTTCATCCAACTCTTATCCACCTTGCAGTTCCTCTGGATCCTATGGTCCTTGCGACTTCGTGAGTTCTCCACAGATAATTTCAACCGTCTGATTCACTCCTCCATGAATCTTTATGAAACAATCCAATGTTCTTTCATTGGGACTTAACCTTATGCACACTAGTTTGGCTCCCCATCTTCCTTTGAACTATGTCGATCTTCATCCTCCTTTGAAGTGTTCAAAAGGGTTATCCCTCTTGAGCTTTAACTTGTAAACTTGAGTCTCAAAAAGGACTCTTCCACGCACTCCTTGTGGAAATATTTCAAATACTCCTGGGTATTTGATATTTCGACTCTGTGCACCTTTTTCAATAGTAGTCCTTCCTCTTTCAACCTTAGTTGATAAGTTCTAAGGCCTCGACTAGCCTGTGCACACCTTTCACGGCTTCTGGGCTTCGCCCATCCTTCTATTGGAATAAAAACAATGGTATCCCTCCTGAGATTTCTGAGATAAAACTCAGAACCCTTGTCAACGCACTCTTTGTGAATGTTTCACTACACTCCTTGCAAGAACTCTCTCTCTTAGGAAGAGAAACAATTGAAACTCATTATTTTCTCTCAGACTTCATACATTCAACATGAAATCATACATTTAACACAAAGTAACAAAAAATGCATAACAGTGAGAATAAAACAACTGTAGGCATACCATTCAACATATGTAAACAGTGAACTTCATAACACCATGAATCTGATTCAAATCTTCATATATTAATTCAAAGCTCTTGTACATGGGTTCTCCTTTCCAATTCTCTGTTACATCTCTCTCCTTCTTCTCTATGTTAATGATACAACTACACAATGGTACAAAGGTGAGGGTGTCTATATTCATTTTCCCTCCTACTCTTCTAAACTGTCTAATCTATTAATTCAAACCTACCTACTTTCATTAACTGTGCATAAATGTCTCTACATACTACAGACGAGAGAAATGCTCAGGGTCTGTTCACAATATATTGACATAAATGTAAGTACGCTTCCAAATATTACATCAATATCCACTCTTTAATTTTCAAAAAAACATTTCAAAAACATGTGCTGGTGGTCTTCCAGTTGTCTTTCGCCTTTTACGTTGCTTGCTTGCTTGGCTGCGTACGATGATCCTGCATCATACTCCCTCGCTTGAAAAATTTCATGAACTCCTATTCATGAGCTCTTACATGGTTTGTCCATGCTTCTAAATTTCTGCTTCATCTTCCCATCTAGCATGTTCAACCGGATGTCCTTTCCATTTGGCCAAGTATTCAAAATACTCTTTTCTCCTGGTCTTCCTATTGACTCTCTTGTCAATTATACTTTCCATCTGTGGCCTTTCAACTACAGGCATTTGTTTGGTCCAATGAACCTTTGTCTGTTCATCCTCTTCTCCTGCTTCTTCAGCTCTGTAAGGGTACAAATCCGCAACATTGAATATCAGTGAAATTCCGATCCCATCGGGTAATTCAATCTCATATGCGTTTTCCCCGAATTTCTTTATGAATCTGCACGGTCCAATCTTTTTCATATTCAATTTGTTATATGTTCCCCTTGGGAACCTCTCCTTCCTCAGATGTGTAAGAATCACATCACCAACTTTAAAATGAAGTTCTCTCCTATGTTGATCTGCTCTGTGCTTATACTCCTGGCTTGAACTCTGCAATCGCTCCTTGACTTGGCTGTGAAGCTCCTTCATTGCTTCTGCAAAGTCCTCTGCACTAGCACTCCTAAATTCATCTTGTTCTGAATATTTCAATTCAAAAACTCCCCTTGTCTGCATTCCATATACTATCTGAAATGGACTCTGCCCTGTGCTTCTATTGATTGAATCATTATAAGCAAATTCCGCCTGTGGCAGAATGTGATCCCACTGACTGTGGTGTTCAGTCACTAGGATCCTCAAAAAATCTTCTAATCTTTGGTTCACAACTTCTCTTTGCCCATTCGTCTGAGGATGATACACTAAGCTAAATGACAAACTTGTCCCCATCTTATTCCATAAATTCCTCCAAAAATGTACCACGAACTTGGTATCTCGATCAGAAACAATACTTCTTGGCAAGCCGTGAAGTCTGACGACTTCCTTGAAAAACAGGTTCACAATATGAGTTGTGTCACTGTTTTTCTAGCATGGTATGGAATGTTCCATCTTGGAAAATCTATCGACTACCACAAAGATTGAATCATAGCCTCTTTGTGTTCTTGGCAGTCCCAATATGAAATCCATGCTCACTGCATCCCACAACCTTTCTTGTATGGGTAATGGTTGGTATAACCCTGTGTTCTGCCTTTTCCCTTTTGTGTGTTGACAAATTCTGCATCTGTCCACAAATTTCATAACATATTCCCTCATCCCTAGAAAAAAATATGAGCCATTCAACTTTGAGAACGTCTTATCATGACCGAAGTGTCCGACCAATCCTCCACTATGTTTTTCCTTCAGCGGGTTCTCCCTCATGGAGAATTTTGGAATACATAGTTGATTGCCCCTAAATAATAATCCATCATGGATCGTATATTGAGTCCATTGGCTTCTGTCCCTGAGAATTGGATTCTCAGATGCCTCATACACTTCCTTAAAATCTGGGTCATCCCTGTACATTTCTTTGAGGTCATCAAAACCCAAAGTTTTGACTCTTAATTCCTGCATAAGAAAACATTTTCTTCTCAAAGCATCAACAACTTTGTTAGTAGTTCCATAAATTTTCTTAGTCACAAAAGTAAAATTCTGCATGAATTCAACCCATTTAACATGTTTTTGGTTCAGCTTCTCCTGTTGAGTCACGAATTGTAAAGCATGATTATCACTGTACAAAACAAACTCTTTAGGAACCAAATAATGTCTCCATTTCTTCAACGCTTGTATGACTGCATAAAATTATTTGTCATATGTTGAGTACTTGATCTTCGCTTCATTCAGTTTCTCACTGAAATATGTGATCGGCCTGTCATCTTGGCTCAAGACTGCTCCAATTGCAAATCCACTCGCGTCACACTTGACTTGGAATGTCTTGATAAAATCTGGCAAAACTAGAATTGATTGCTCTGTGATATTCTTCTTCGACAGATTGAAACTCTTCTCTTCTTATGATGTCCAATGAAAAGATTTATGTCTTTTCTTCACCGTATCCATTATTGGGGCACTAATTCCACTGAAATTTCGGATGAATTTCCTATAGAAACTAGCCAAGCCATGGAAGCTTCGAACTTCAAACACATTTTTCGATGATGGCCAATTCCTAATCACATTTACTTTTTCCGAATCCATATTAAACTCATTTGCAAAGATAACAAAACCCAAATAAATGATTTTTGTCCTCATAAATGACGATTTCTTCATATTTATCAACAATTTCTCTTGCTGTAATCTCCTCATCATTGTAGCTAAATGTTTTAAATGCTCTGCTTCTGTTTTACTGAAAATTAATATATCATCAAGATATACAATGATGAATTTCCCAATGAAATCCTTCAAGACTTCGTTCATCAGCCTCATGAAAGTATTGGGTGCATTCGTTAAGCCAAATAGCATGACAAGCCATTCATACAGCCCCTCATTCATCTTGAATGATGTCTTCCATTCATCACCTTATCTCATTCGAATCTGATGATACCCTCTTTTCAAATCAATTTTTGAAAAAAATCTTGCTCCACTCAAGAAATCCATCAAGTCATCCATCATTGGCAATGGAAATCTATATTTGATGGTAATCTTATTGATTTCCCTTGAGTTTGTACACATTCTCTAGCCTCCATCTTTCTTTGGGTTGAGCACTGTCGTAACAACGCATGGACTCAAGATTTCTCGAATCAGTCCTTTGTCCATTAAGTCCTGGACCTATCTCTTGACTTCCTCATTCTCCTATGGCGTCAACTTGTACACGGCTTTGTTTGGTAAATTGGCTCCAGGTATAAGATCACTATGATGTCTTATACTCCTGATCGGTGGCAACGAACAAGGTAGTTCGTCCACTACTATATCAACGAACTCTCCCAACAACTCCTAGAATTCTTCTGGTAAATCATCTATCCTAGTACTTGTCAAAACAATTTTAGGCTTCCTGGCCACAATAAATTATGTGCCTTCCTTCTTCTTAACCTCCTTAATAAGTTCCTTCCCACTCATGAGATGTATAGTGTTTCTCATCTCTGGTTTCACTTTTTTATCCTTAATCGGCAGCAACATGTGAGTCCTACCATTCTTATCCAGGGTGTATGTGTTCTTTCTCCCATCATGGATCACATTCTTGTCATATTGCCATGGTATACCTAGCAATAGATGACAAATATCCATGGGAATGACATCACATAATATTTCATCCTTATATCCTCCTATTTTAAATTCAACTAAACATTGTTTAGTGACATTTACCTGATGTCCTTTTTGTAGCCACGAAACTCTATATGGGCTTGGATGTATGATAGTCTCTAGCTCCAACTTTTCTACCATCTCTGTAGATACAAGATTGTATGTGCTACCACTATCCACTATGACTTTGCATACTCTGTCTTTGGTTTTGCAAGCAGTCTGAAACAGACCGTTTCTTTGGGCTGGGTCCTCTACCTCCTTCTTTGGCTTCAAGAGAACTTTCCTCATCATTAAATATCTTTCACCCTCAACATCTTATGTCTCCACATTCCATCCTTGAGCTTCGACAATGTGAGTTTCATGACCATATTTCTTCTTATCTGGGCACTCATAAGATTTATGTTTGATCTTTCCACAGACAAAGCATTTTACTTCACTGCCTCTGCCTCTTCCTCTTCCTCTAGCTCGAGGAAAAGTATTCCTATCAACATACTACCCTCTATGTGAGCTTCGCCCTCTCTTATGTTGAGTTTGAGGTCTCTTTCCCTCTTCTTTAGGTCTCTAAGTCCTATCTTGGGCAATTGTTTTACCTCTGGCTTGACTTCTGCCTCGACCTCTTTGACCTTGCTTCCAACCCATCTTCTCTTCATCTTTCAGAGCCATCTGATAAGCATCTTCTACAGTCTAAAGGGTCATCATGCTCATCTCATCTTGAATGTCATATTGTAGACCATTCATGTACCTTGCAACTTTTTCATCATCGCTTTCACGACAGCTTTTTCATGTTTATCTTGTAGAACTCTTCAGTGTATTCCTTCATTGACATCAACTTCTGTCTCAAATTCTGCATCCTCCAAAACAAAGTGATTTGATAATCCTTGGGTATGAATTTGGATTTCATCTTTGCAACCATTCTATCCCAACTTTTGATTTTCTTCTTGTCCTTGCAGTGTCTTTCAGCCTGTAGTTCATCCCACCATAGTGATGCATGCCCTTTAAGTCTGGTAACGACATGTTTGACCTTCTTGTCTTCCTCAACATCCTCATAGTCAAAGCACTTGTCCAAAGCTCTAATCCAGTCTAGAAGCTCTTCAACATCTAATTTTCCCTCATACCTGGGAATATCCATCTTTTCTCTGGCACCTATCCTTGCAACAACCCTAAATAGGTGTTCATCGACAGCATTTTCAACTGCAACTTCTTCTCCTTCATTTCCAGCTTCATTTTCACTGTCAGCCTCACTGATATCCCCAACGTCAACTGTGTGCCTCTATGTTGTCTCCATGGCACGTAATTCACACATTTCTCTTTCCACGGCTAGATCAGGCATTGGCATTGGCCTGTCTCTTCTTCTTGGTGGCATGGCTGTAAAATGTTCCTCTTTTCTCTTCTACAGAAAGAAAAGAACTTGTTCTGTGATTTGATACCACTTGATGCGTATCAGAGTACTCCTTCTCTTTTGGCTCCCTTTTCTTGAAATATATAGACAAAATCAATCTCTTATACCACTTGACACAGACCCCTGACCCTCGGGCCAAGATCTGCACAGGATCACTCCTAATCTGCCCTGAGTCAAATTGACTCTTTGGTTCCTCCTCAAGGAATCCCACATAAACACACAATAGTGTTTTCCATATGTCCTTATAGGTATGACCACATGATTAAACACAATGCATCACCCTGATCTCCTAACCACAATTAGATCGCACCCTTCGCTGAATCGGGACTTCAGGGTTCACGATTTCTATTGTCGATTTTCTGGCTCTTCAACCCGTCGAAACCTGAAACGTTCAACAAGGTTGGGCTCCACCTATTTGACGAGGACACACCACCTGTCCACTCCACTGTCCTCTTTGTCTCTGTCGTGGACTCTTGCCACTTGTCGCACAAGCTTTCCAACTTCTGGGACTTGAATAAGCCTTCGACTACCATTCATTATTTCGGGCTTCCGGATACTGGGAGTTCAAGACTCTTGATCCTAGAACACTACCTCCTCTGTTTTTCGACACCTGAAGTGCTGAAATCCCGAAATTCATGTCAAGTCCGGTCGCAACCCATGACTTTGGGATTTTCACTCCATTGTGCTCCGACTCCTTGTCGTTGGACCTTCGAAGTACTGAAATCTAGACTTCTGAATTTCTGAAAGTTCCACTACTCACCTTCATGTGCGATGATCCATTTTGCGATTCGTGAATGTGAGAGACCAAAGGTTTTGACCTGCACTTCCACCTTCCAAACCATGAAACACCGAAATGATCCTGACACCCCAATTGGTCATGATCAACGGTCCTCGTTGAATCTTGAAACCAATGAGATGGGTTCATCCAACTCTTATCCACCTTCCAGCTCCTCTAGATCCTATGGTCCTTGTGACTTCGTGAGTTCTCCATGGAGAGTTTCAACTATCCAATTTACTCCTCCATGAATCTATGTGAAACGAGCCAATGTTCTTTCACTGGGACTTAACCTTATGCATGCTAGTTCATCTCCCCATCTTCCTTTGAACTATGTCGATCTTCATCCTCCTTTTAAGTGTTCAAAAGTGTTATCCCTCCTGATATTTAACTTGTAAATGCGAGTCTCAAAAAGGACTCCTGCACGCACTCCTTGCGACAATCTTTCAAATACTCCTGGGTATTTGATCTTTCGACTCTATGCACTTTTTACAACAACAATCCTTCCTCTTTCAACCTTAGTTGATAAGTTCTAAGGCCTCGAATAGCCTGCGCACACCTTGCATGGCTTCTGGGCTTCACATATCCTTCTACTGGAATGAGAACAATGGTATCCCTCCTGATCTTTCTGAGATAAAACTCAAAACCCTTGTCAATGTACTCTTTGCAGACGTTTCACTGCACTCCTTATAGGAACTCTCTCTCTCAGGAAGAGAAACAATTGAAACTCATTTTTCTCTCTCAAAATTCATACATTCAACATGAAATCATACATTTAACACAGAGTAACAACAAATGCATAACAGTGAGAATAAAACAACTGTAGGCATACCATTCAACATATGTAAGCAATGAACATCATAACACCATGAATCTGATTCAAAGCTTCATATATTAATTCAAAGCTCATGTACATGGGTTCTCCTTTCCAGTTCTCTATTACAACTCTCTCCTTCTTCTCTATGCTAATGATACAACTACACAATGGTACAAAGGCGAGGGTGTCTATATCTGTTTTCCCTCCTACTCTTCTAAACTATCTAATCTATTAATTCAAACCTACATACTTTCATTAACTGTGCATAAATGTCTCTACATACTACAAACAAGAGCAACACTCAAGGTCTGTTCACAATATCTTGACATAAATGTAAGTACACTTCCTGCTATTACATCAATATCCGCTCTTTAATTTTCAAAAAAACATTTCAAAAATGTGTGCTGGTGGTCTTCCAGTTGTGTTTCGCCTTTTAAGTTTCTTACTTGGCTGGATTCTTATGATGCTCCTGCATCATCCTACAGTCCATTCATAACTCAATATCTCAGAACCCACTGATATTATCCTACAACTATATTGGATTTCCTCCATCTCTAGGTTTCCTCTTAACTTGCCCAAGATAAGGACTGTACCCCTTCACTATGCTTATTCCATCGAGCATTCCATTCATTTATCAGGGTCTATCTAGAACACATAACTATGAATCTCTTTACTAGGAACTCAAGGGAACTCGTTGTCAAGAAAACTACCAACAACAATAACAACACTTGTTATAGTGAAACTCACACAAGAGTTCATTCTTCAGTCTTGACAACCTGGATATTCAAAATTCATCTCCAAATTACTCCCAAACGCTCCAACATGCTCCAAAATTAACCCATCCTTATTTCTCTATCTCTTGTGTTCTTTTTCTCTACTCTCTTCTTGGTGTTCTTGTAAAACTGAATGTGTAAAAACTTCATGTAACTACCCATATAAATTTCCTCTATTTTGGCTTACTTTCTTAACTAAAACTCTTTCCCAAACCGATTGTACTTAGCCTCATACTCTCCAATAACGATGGGATGTGAATCTCACACCCACCCTCTTACATGAGTTTAATGATTTGGCTCTCACACACTCAAACATAAATTAGAAGTTATCCCAATGATAGTCAAATTTAGGAAAATGAGTTGAGTTAATACCCATAATTAATTCCCCCCCTTGGACCCCTTTTAAACACTCTCTTATCTTATGGAAAAACTCATCCCCCATCTCTATCTGTATTCCCCAACAATTGGTATCACATTTTATTTATTTAAAAACATAAAATACATTCACATATTCCATCCTTTAGCCATAGCCACATTCATATCTACATTATGCATAAATTAAGCTGGGGACTATAGTAGGGATGTTACAAACATCACCTATGATAATTTCATATATGAAAACAATGCCTTGAAGGAAGTGTCTATGTACAAGTATCTTGGAATTGATATTCATCACAAGCTCAATTGGAACTATAACATTGAGAAAAGGATAAACGAAGGGTGGGAAGCTCATTACGAGCCTGGAAATAATTGTAAATTAGGAGACATTTGGCCATGGGATAAGAAAATTCTCCTCTTTGAGACTCTTTTCACATATGTTATCTTGTATGGATGTGAATTTTGGGGATGTAGTATCTCTCAATAATCTTGGAGAAAGATAGAACAGATAAAAAATAATTTTATAGCTTATAATCTCAAAATTAAAGGAAATGCACCATATCCTATCCTCCTCGTAGAAGTGATCATTTCCTCCATTGAGAGCACAACCATGATTAAGCACTTAATGTACAAGAACAATATAAACAATATGGATGATGAGAGGCTCCCCAAAATTGCTTCAGACTCTAGCCAAAATCACCAATAGTTCAAGCAGGTATGGCATAATGATGCCAAGTCTTGGCTAAATCATTGGGGAACAAAAGAAGAAGTTACTATGCAGAATATCGATGATATTAAAAATATTGTTAAAGATAAATTTAAGGAGAATATTTGGTGTGATAAAGAATTACAGGCTAAAAGAAATTAAGATATTATAAGGAGGTCGTTAACCCTAATATTGAAGATCAAAATTCTCTCTCTATTTTGACTAGTGCTAAAAACAGAATCAATATTTCTAAAATTAGAACTAATTCTCATGAGCTATGTTGGAAAGGAAGTTTTGGAAATAATTTTTCATTTTTGATACATTTTTGGGAAAAAATCCTAAGTATAGGAAAAGCGCACGAAAGAAGAAGAAAATCTATGGAGCGGACAACTAAGCCACATCCATGAGAATAGTGCATAGAAGGAAGAAAACATGCAAATGGAAGAATAAATCTGACAAAGAATAAAGCATGATAGAAGGATGACAGCTTGACATTCTAGAAATAGAAGAATAGCAGAAAAGCAACAGGAAGATTGAAAAATAGAAGAAAGCAACTGAAAAACCAGTTAACTGAGTTGGGCATGCAATATAATGGGTTGTTGGAGGAACTAAATATGGTTTTAAGCCCTACATTTTGATATATAAATATGTAATAGGCTGGGGGATTAGGGGTTCTCTCTCTTCTATGTTTGGTTCCTCAACATGGTTGGTTCTATTATTTTAGGGCCTGGGGTGTGATGTTATATTCTATTCCATGTTGAGTTCCAAAGTTTTTGAATGTAATAGTTTGTTGGTGAGAATAATGAATAAGGAAGGTTAAAGATATGATACAAAGGCTTTTTGTTTTTTGTTTGTTAAACATTTGCATATGGATTGTGTTTGGATGCATCGTAGAGTATATTTGTCTTATAATTAAATATGGTGGAATGTTCATGACTATGGAAATAAAAAATCTATGTAGTAATATGGAATATGTCGATTATATGAATTTGATTCACAAGTAGGTTAATATATAATAAGAACTGAGTTACGCACACTGACGTAATTAGAAAGAATGAACCGAATGATTTCCTTGCATTCCCTCAATATTGCAGAAGAATGGTTCTCGCATTCCCAAATGATACCTCAGGTGAGACTTCATCTGTGCAACAAGGTCATGGTGAAAGGGTTGGTGTCTAGTGGATTTTTTTGGTCATAGATAAATCAAACCTAGGGCCTTACAACCCATGCACAATAGTGCCAACAAATTATTATGTTGCTGGGACTGAGACTTTGTGATTAAGGATATGTTTTGGAGGCCGACTAAGAAGGAGATCTCAAAATGGTTGGAAACGAATTAGGAACGAGAGTTTTCTCAACAAGAGAATAGAAACCCTCAGATGAGTGACAAGCAATGGATTCAAAGGTATGTGCTCACAGATATGAATTAAATTTTCTTTGCTGAATTTCTAGTTATTCTAGCTAAGTTCCTAGAAATACTAGTGGAGAAAACTGGAAGCTACAACGTTACAGTGCCGAGAAATTGGACTTCTAAATTGGTAAGACAACTGAATTTTGTAAGTAACCCAACTACTCAAGAAGATATTTTTTTGTTGGATAGCATACTAGGAGGTTATGTTATTGAATTTGTCATAGATTGTATTCAATCGTACACTATCACAGAAAGGAAATTTTTCAAGGGTACATGGATAAAGATGCTATTGTGTGAAAATCATGTGATGATAATGGAATCTAACTACTAAGGGGTTCACACACATAGGGAAACCGGGGGATGAAAAGAGGATCATCAAAGAGCATGAAGATGAAGAGACAGGGAGGGACTGAGGATCCAAGAAGAGGGTATACCAGAGGAATAATACGAGTTTGGAGAGTTGCACAAATGAAGGAGGTACAAGAGGCAAAAGATTGGGGCTGAGAAAGGAGATACGTGCAGTGAGATAGAGGGGAGAGAACCTTATGCACTATTCTGAATCATGGAGTTACCATAGATAGGAGGAGGAGAAGAGGAGTTTCAATCCATTCCAATAATATAAGAACCAACAAATCCTTCTAAAACATGATCACGTGACGAATCCATGACCCTGTGTGCATCACCACAATTAGAAGTAGTGGTTGAATATTTGTCAAAAGCAATTGTAGTTATCCAAGGTGGACCGAGTAGTAGCAGTCAAAGTAGTGGAAGTAGTGCACATATTCATAATCAGATTCAACCAAAATCACCAAGAGGAGGGAATACATAAAGAAACATGTACGGGGTAGACAATACTCTTATACTTCTTGACTTCCAAGGAGTTGGTTCAGAGGACCTAGAAAAACACTGGTTTTTTTTCCGCGAGACGACTTGGGACACAAAGAACATACATGATGAAGCTGTGAAGATTGTGCATTTAAAGACAACATTTAGAGGTCGTGTGCTAGTATGGTATATGAAGTTTCAAGGCACAAAACCTACAAAACAGGCCAGGAATTTGGCAGATATTAAGAAAGCACTATTGAAGGAGTTCAAGAAGCCTAATTTTGAGTCACAGTACATCACATAACTGAAGGATATCAAATAAGTAAAAACAATTTTGGTATGGGATTACAGCTAGATATTTAAGGATGTGATGGGTAGATTGAATTTCCAGATTATATATCAACAACACCAAGAATCGTTTGTTGTAGGGATTCTACCACACATTGAATGACCATTGATCCGGTAGAAGGTTGTGTCACATGCCAAATCACTTTAAATTGCAATGAAACTGGAATCATCTCTGGTGGGAGACAATGGAGGAATGTCACAAGTTCAAATGCACTTGGATGAATTTAAAGTTCAACTTGCAGAACTGAGAAAGGGAAAGGAGAAATGTGAGAATTTTGGAGTACAAAATGTAGGAATGAAGGCCACCACAAGGACGAATTCCCAACATTTGTGTAGTATTTGGTGACAGGAGTGTCAAATCCAAAGAGGAGGATACTGTGAGATATATAAGAAATGGGGCCATCACCCAACTGAGTGTCCATTACAATAGAAGTATCAAAGTATGCCAAAGAACTTGTTTTGCAATTTTTACAAGTTTGTAGGACACGAAGAGAAGGATTTTCGCACATTCGAATTAATAAAGGAGAGTACATCAGATATGTACAGGATCAAGGAGGAGAATGTTGCAGAAAAAGTGGGGGGTTCACAATACAACAATCAAAGAGGTTTCAATAAAGGGAATGGAGGAAAATTTGGGAGAGGTCGAGGTAGAGGGAATTTTGGTAGAGGAGGAAGATGATCGATTATATGTTATAATTGTAATCAACCTGGACACTTGACTCGCGACTGTCAAAATCCATGTATGACATGCACATATTAAAGAGCATTGGATCAATAAATAGAAGACTGTCCCCAAATAGTTGTGAAATGGTAGGCCAGAGGAAACCAGAACCTGAATCTGAATCAAAATGTGCAGAAGATATCAACCAAAAGAAGAAATGAAGGACCAAGAGTAGCAGTAGTTACGCATAGAGGAGTTAAAATAGGGGCTCATGTGAGAAATGAAGGAAAGCAGACTGAGTAGTTGGTAAGGAAGTTAGTAGGTCCTACACCACAATTTGATCTGCAATGAGAGAAAGAGACATATAAAAGAGAAAGAAAATAAGTACTCGGAGTGGATTGGGGAGCATCAACATCATGTGTGTGTCATATAGAATATCACGTTGTGCCGCAGAATCCAATTGGAAAGTCAATCACACTAAAAAAATTGCCGAGGATTTGTGTAGATATAATGAAGGATGAAATTGTGTTGAGTAAAATATATGACATGATTGATTACTGTACAAGAGGAAGGATAACTCATGTAACACAAAGGGTTTTAAATGAGGTATTGCGTAGGAACAAAACCAATGAAGAATTCAAATTTAATGCACATGTTGGAGAGTATGATGTGGATAATGTTATATTGGACTTAGGGTGTTACGTGAATGTATTACCTAAGAAGACATGGGAGTTTATGGGAAAAAACAATTTATTATGGTCTCTTGTTTAGCTAAGGCTCATGAATCAACAAAAAATATTCATGATTGGTCCTTTGACATGAGTACCTGTGAACATAGATGGGGTGTGTAGCATTGAAGGCTTTGAAGTTATTGAGATAGTGGACAAAAAAAACCATGTCTAACATTGATGGGACTGGAATGGGATTTTGATAATGAAGATATCATCAATTTGAATAGGAGACATGTGATATTTGAGAGTTACCGCACCCATGGACCCATGAGAAGGAAAGAGATACATAAAGCCAATAAGAGAGAATGACATTGGCAACTTATATAACAGGATTGCACGAATGGAGGATTATGTCAACCCAAAAGTGGATGGTGCACTAAGTTAGAGAAGTATGAATTCATGTGCATCATATTATGAAGAAGGTCTAGAGCATTGGCAACATAGAATGCCTGAAGTATGAACTAGATGATGTGTGTGCATCACTCGATCCTTGTGCTGGATTAAAATAGAGCTATGTGATCCAACCAGGTGTGATGGATTAACTGATATAAGTATGTTTTTAAATACATTTTAGCTACAGGTACCTGAACAACAAAGGTTGTTAGCACAAGATGTTGTATTAAAAGTGATTCTCGCTAGATGGTGGGCTGGAAACAGAGAGGGAAAGAAAGATTGGTCACATTGTAGAAAACTAATGCAAATAAGGTTTGGCACTATAGCAGAAAATATTGTGCATAAGTATATAGGGGAGAGTGATCCAGTGAGTCATGTGGAATAGTGCAATTCTTTATGGAGTTCAATACCAGAAACATAATGGATGCACAAATTTATACACACACTAGACACAAATACTGAAGAACTAGTATATGGAACTAGAGATGCTCATGGAGACAACAAGATGGGAAGAATTGGTCCAGAGGTTCAAAATCACATTTATATTTGAACATGAATCCCTATAGATAAATTCAACACTACAGAATATTCGAACAAAGATCTTTTTGGAATAAGGGATAATGGAGGTTGTACCAACATGCAGTGCGCATAGAGCCAAGATGATTGTCCATGAGTTCTTGGAGTGATATAATGTAGCTAAGGAAGAGTATGGTGAAGAGGATCCCAGGAATGCACAAGTACATGAGATAGAAGGAGAACAAGTATTATAAGGATCCGTCCCATATACACAGCCTATAAAGACATCGAATGTAAACATTGGGATGATAGAGAATCCCAAGTTTTCACAAATAGGAGATTATTAGAATGATGAGAAAGTTGAGAAAATTGTAGATTTACTATGAGAATACCATGACCTATTCCCAATGACATTTTTATAGATGAAGGGAATAGTAGGAGACTTAGATTAGATGAATATCCCACTGAAACCAAGAGATAAGCGAGTGCGCCAAAGGAATTACAGGATAAATCTGAGGTAAAAGGAGAGAGTGAAGGCTGAAATAGACAGGATATTATACACATGAATCATCGAACCAATAGAAGAATTTGAGTGGATTAGTCCAATGGTGGTGAAATAAAATAAGAGAGGATGAATCATGATCTGTGTGGATATAAGGAAGCTGGATGATGTGTGCTTACATGACCCATTCCCAAAACCAATCACAGATGAGTTACTATAGAACGTAGGAGGCTAAGAAACTTATTCTTTCATAGATGGATTATCGGGATACCATCATAAAATATTTGCATAGGAGGATCGACACAAGACCACTTTTTCAATGGAATGGGGGAGTTATCAGTATAAAGTTATTCCATTTGGATTGAAGATTTCCAATGTGGTGTTTTCTAGGGTAGTGGTTGCAGCATTCAAGGAGTTCATCCATAAGTTCCTAGAAGTCTACTTGGATGATTGGATAGTGTTGAGTTTACTAAAGGATCATATAGAATTTCTTAGGCTTATGTTGGATCAGTGCAGGAAGTGTCAGATTTCACCGAAATTGAAGAAGTGTATCTTTTGCGCACCATTTGAAGTATTGTTGGGACATGTAGTGTGAAAACATGGATTATTAGTAGATCCAGCTAAGATCACCATCATTCTGGATTTGGAACCACCTACATCATTCAAACAATTGAGGGAAATGTTGGGTCATATGGGTTATTGCAGGAAATTTATCAAAGAATATTTGTAGATCACATCAACAATAGAAACGTTAATGAACAAGGAAGCAAAGTTTCAATGGAACGAGGACTAGCATAAGGGGTTGGACACGTCGAAACAAAAATTGGTAACCACGCTAATTTTTATCTTTCTAGATTGGGACAAAGAGTTCCATGTACATATAGATGCATCATCCATAGAGTTGGGTGTAGTACTATCCCAAGAAGGGGAGGGAGACATATATCATTGTTGAGATCAATTCTCACTTCCTAAGTTTCCCTCCACTTTTCTATTTTCCCAACTTCCTTTTTCCATTTCTTTTCCTTTTCTATACCTACCCTCTTTCCCCTTTTATTTTCTCCCTTCTTTCTTCCCTTTCCAGTTACTATAATTAGTTTTTTCACAAAAATGGTGGGTTTGCGGGTTGGTGGGCTCGCAGATATTCACCTCCATCCATAATCCCACATCATGAGTCTAACTGAGAAAAATGAAACACTTATCCTATTTTCGATCATTTTCAACTACGGGTTCGTGCGTTCCTGGGTTGGCAGGTTCACAAAAGTTCCCAAATTTAAATTGCTCTCATTTGTCCCCGCCATCTTCATGCTTTTCCCAATACACATTTAAGTATGGTTTAATTCTAATAACTCACCATGAAGGTTCTGTAAATATCATCATTAGTAAGAGAAGGGATTGAGGAGATTTCCCTTTAAACCACATTAAAAAACAAGTTGTCAAAGATTATATTATTGTATCTCTCTCATGAGTTCATTTCAAGTATTATCTAGTTAAAAGAACACTCTCATCAACCTATGGTAACAACATCTTGACAACATTTCTATGGTGATAATTTGAATATTTTTGGGCATGAAGACCAGAACTTTCAGTGATCCAGAGCGTATTCTTACAATTCATATTCATCTGCTCAAAAAGAAGTGATCTATATGTCCAAAATTTCTCGCACAGGGTCTGTCCCGAAGATTTTTGACTGCAATGAACTGGTTGCATTGTGCATTGAGAAATATGTATTGAGTTAGTGAATAAAACAACTACAATATCGTTCCCCCATCTCTCTTTCACCGCAAATATTTTGTAAGATGTTGAAGCTCTCAGACCCAACACTTACCCTCAAAGCAGAGGATTGCAGGGATTTCCTGAAAATGCATGACAATGGTCTGGACCTCTTGCTTGAGTTCTTGGAGAATCTCACAGTTGTCCCAGAAGATATTACCATAATTCAGGCCGACTCATTTAAAAACCCCTTTAGGGAAATTGCTTGGTTGTTTACCAGGATGACAGACCAAGAAAGCACTGCCACCATTTCTCGAATGATTCTTTATATTTTATATTTTACAATTAAAGAGAAAGATATTTTCAATTGGAGAAAAATGATTTCCATTTAAATCTCCTCCCAATTGTCAGAGTACAAAAAAGACAAGAAATTCTTCATGGATTCTTATTTGTTGTTTGTGATAGCATATTTCTGTCAATTTCCAAAATTGTCTATCTGCAAGAGGGTGAACCGTGAACTCGATCCAATTATCTTTTGGTACCAAGAACTATGGAGACACAAGGCTTATTTTCATTTTTATGAAGTGTACAATGATTTTGTTTCAGTTTTCAAAGGACTATTGTTTGGTAAATATATCCCGAGAATATCCGACCAGGAAAATAAATTCTTGGATAAAAAGGGGAGATTAGAGTAGATGGAAAATTATAATGTTATCAAGATTTTTGGTTCCAAGGAAAATCCATCTTTTCTTCCATGCCATGTATCTAATAAAATGTTTATCACGGAAGTAGCAAGGCACCATAATTTCTGGTTTCACTTTTTCCATGAGAAATGGAAAAAGCAATTCATACCCTTGCCTTGGAAAATTAGAGACTTTATATTAAGGAATATAAACAAAATTGATGAGTTTGTGAACCACTTCCATAATATGAATCTGAAATACGTTGAAAAGATAAAGGTGTTTGACCCTAACAGAATTTTCATGGAACATATGTTGGCAGTAGGATTCAACAATTCATTTGTTCATAGTTTTTTAAGTGAAGAAGAAGATAACAACTTGGGTGCTCCTACTGACAATGTTGGTGAATTGGAGATAATACTTAGTACTAATTATTTTTACAAGAATAAAGGAAAGGGTCCTAGGGAGAAGAGTGCCCAGTTCCCAACTATTACCCCTAAAACTACCACATCTCAAAGCAATGCTCCAGTAGCCCACCCAACCAGGAAAGTTACCAACAATAGTTCCAGCAGTGGAGGAGAAAATAATACCCCTTTGGGAAAAATTGAGAGCTCCCACAATCTTCCTCTGAGAAAAAAGAGAAAAAATGTTGTGGAAGAGGAAGAATACCATCGCATAGAACATGACATGAACAAATTCTCTCTTAAAGACATGCATATTGAGGTGGATATTGAGAAAATGTTTCCCACAATGGATCATCCAGGGAACATAGCCCATCAGAATTCATCATTGGAAATCATTGAGAATGAGACCTCTAATGAAGACGAGTCATTTGTTTTTCAAAGCATTGTATTTGACAGGGAATCCAAAAAATTGATTATTGAAAAAGGTGGTATGAAGAATGATAAAGGAAAATATCGTTCATAGGTTGACCTAAGAGATATGCAGCCTTCCCATATTTCTAAAATTCACGGAGCAACTGGGGATGCTCTGGATGACTCCATTAGTGGTCTTGAAGTGGAAAACAAGAAATTGAAAGAAAGGATGAAGGAACTGGATGATGCCTTAGTTCCTCTTCCACTTCTTCCCAGTCCTTTGACAAGTAAGACCCACCACACCTGCTGCTAAATTAAAAGGATATTTAAGCCTACTTACATCAACCAGAAGCTATGTACAAAGAAACATTAAGAAAATAATGGCATTGATCACAGAGGCATGCAAAATTTTGAAAAACATTGTTTATTTTGGCTCGAGGGTGCATGCCTTCCTTGAATATTTGCAAGATGAATTAAAGAATGAAGAAGTTTTTTACCTTGATTTTGTACTACCCTTTGGAAATAAAGTTTCCAACATGATATAACTAAGGAGAAGAGAGGAGGATTTTCCCTCCCCAAGTCGAATAAAAAATTTGAATGCATGCAACCAAGTTATAACAAAGAGGGAAGAATTATTCAAGAGGCTCAGGGAGATAGACTTAACCGTAAGTACTAATGAAGTACAAGACCCAAAATTAATCCTCAACTCATTGTTCCTAACAAAGCAGTTGTTTGACAAACAAGTTGATATTTTTAAAGGGTTGTCAGTTGAAAAGTTCTATGGTATACTTGAATATGATGAGGATGACATAGACAATTAGCTAGTGGACTACTCCATAAAAAACTAGGACATTAAGGAAGCATTATAGGTATTTCCCTTGATTTGAGATACTTGGAGGGTAAGATATTCAACATCAAAATCCGGCATGAGATAAACGTGGAACCAATGAATAGTTATATTGAATAATAGATCAAGAAAGAAATCGACAAAATGACCAACGAGACGAAAGAAATTACAGTTGAGACGATTCATGTAACCATTAATGAATATAGTAAAAGGACACCAGAAAGCAAGTAAAGACACAAGACACCATCATAGTAAGTTTGTGTTGATCACATATTTATTTCTTTATCAATTTCTTCATCCAGATACTCCACTTCATTGAATAAAAAGGTTTAATCGAAGTATGGTAACTTCTCTTTTCTTCTTTCCAAGTCTTGTTGTTATTTTACCTCCCATCATACTCCTTCTACAATCTTAATTCTTGTTTATATTTTCTTTATGGTCCGCAGGAGCCCCAATCCCAGTCTTTAAGACAAATGCATTTTAAATTTCAAAGAATATGTAACAAACTATATATATTTTAGAAATTTCAAGAGAATTATTTTGGGATCAGTTTCAATTGTGCTTTGTAACTCTAACTTTTGAGTATAAAGTATTTTATATTGATCTATAAGTATATGTATTTGATCTTCCCATGTGTACACTTTGTTAACGTTATCTTATGCATGTAGATCATCTTTTTTTTTATGTGATCATAAATATTTAGATTAAGCTATGATGGATGTGAGGAAATTTTTCTGATTTGAATTAAATGTGTGAATGTGCTCGGTTCCTAGTCCTTTCTCAGGAACTTTATCAAAAAATATAAAACAAACCATTTTCCTTTTATTGCTATCTTTATTTTTCTTTGAGTACCAGGACGGACTTCTACAAAGTCCCATATTTTGAATATCTAAAATCCCAAGAAAATATTAAAGTAAAGAGGAGTACCACCTATATAAAAACACAGGGGGCTTTACATCCTTGTGAGGTTGTTGTTTCAGTCCTAATGGATTGAAGCATCAAAAATCACCTAATTTCTTTTGCAGGAATAAATTTGTCTATAGAGAAAAAGAACTATACAACCAAAGAATGAGAAGGATTGACAATGGTATATGCACTCCAAAAATTCAGGAATTATCTATTAGGGTATCACTTTAAGATGTATATGGACCATTATACATTAAAGTACTTAGTTAACAAGCCAGTGTTGGGGGGAAGAATATGTAGGTGGCTATTATTATTTCAGGAATATGAATTTGAGGTTGTAGTGAAACAAGAGAAGTTGAATGGAGGACCAAATCATCTATCATGCATATTTTCAGGAGAAGATGCAATAAATTTAGATGATAGCTTCCCAAATGCACAATTATTTGTAGTAAATATGGTGGATGATTACTTCTCAGACATCATATAGTTTCTAAGTACAGCTATGGCTCCATCTGAAATGGAAGTAGTGCAAAATAAACAACTGGTAGTTAGAGAAACAGATTGCAAGGAGTTTATACAAGTTTGGTGGAGATGGAATATTGAGATGTTGTGTGTTGGAACAAGAAATTCTGATGATACTGGAAGAATAGAATGATTGAATTGTTAGAGGAAATTATAGAGGGAGAGAAATTGCACAAAAGAATTTATGTGTAGGGATTTGGTGGCCTACACTTCACAAAGATGAGAAGGAGTATTGTCATTCATGTGATGTATGTCAAAGAGTGGGAAAGCCATCTAGGAGAGATGAAATTCCTTTGAATCCACGGGTTTTGTTGCCATAATTTGATAAATGGGCTTGATCCAGGTGGATATTGGTGGCCACCCACCTATTTCAACTCCCTCCTCTTGACCATTTTTAGTTCAACACGTTCTTCTGTAATTATTTGTAACTGTGGGTTCTACACTTTTGAGGTTGTTTGAATCCCTACACAGCTTCTAGGTGGATATTTGTGGTCTCCCATCTAATCCAACTGGATTGTTTTGGAAGTTTTCATGTCAGTACATCTTTTTGTACTTCCAGGGCCGTTTTTCATGTCAATACATCTTTTTGTACTTAAAGGTACAAGTATTTTTTTATACTCCATTATTTGAAGGACTGATAGATGTGGATGTTGTATATAAATGGTTGAATTTGCTCGAAGGGTATTTTTCTGTTCACAATTTTCCTGACAGGGAAAAGATTACTTTTTCAATCCTCAAGGTCGTCCCCCATGTTAAGGACTAGTGGGATACTTACTCTAAAAAAAAGGCTATAGAGGAATCTGCACTATTTATGGTCGCCCCTACATGAGATTCCTTTAGGTATTCCATTAAATAAAAATACTACCCTGTTGGAATCTAAGAGGATCATTACACAAGATGGATCATGCTGCATCAGGAAAGGGACCAGATAATACCAGATTTCACCAATATTTTTCATAACCTGATTACCAAATTGGGTATCAAAGATTCTGAATGACATCTGGTGCTCAAATACTGTGACTATTTTCATAAATACATTCCAACATAAATGGATTTTATGGACATTGCATCATTAGGTGCGACTTATAGATATGTTGTCAAGATTGAGAAGAAATTTAAGAAGAAGAGGTGAGAGTTTGAATCTTCAAACTCCTCACAAACGAAGCATGGAAAAGGAGGCCCTAACCCACAAAACAAGGAACAAAGAAAATATGGCCACTCTCATGACAACCAATCCAAGCCACAACACAAGAAGGGTAATGAGAAGTCAAGGAAGAACGTGGGAAAATGGTGTGAATACCATAAAATCCCTTGGCACAACACCGAAGAATGTCACTCCAAGGAGTCACTAGTGACCAAGATGAAAGATTTCGAGTCAAAGGCAGATTCTAACTCTGAATCAAATCCATAAGGAGGCAAGTGGATTATCGATGCCAAAACCAGCGCCACTGTTGCTACCACCAAAGTCTATCCAAGTGAACAAGAACAACCAGATGAAGGAGAACACATATTTCACTCATAGATGTGGGTGAAGGGGTCTCCACTTCATTTAATTGTTGATATAGACAGTGAGAAGAGCCTAATCTTAGTAGAGGTCATCAAGTGGATGGACTTGCCGATCAAAATGCACATGCATCCCTACACCATCGGATGGCTTCACCAAGGAAGATATCTATGTGTCATCCAATAGTTTTGTCTTCCCTATGAAATCAAGCCCTTCAAAGACATGGTATTGTTTGATATTTATCCCCTTGAAGTTCATGATGTTCTTTTAGGACAACCATATTTGTGGAAGAAACATGTTGTGTATGAATCTAGACCACGAAGCGTTATTATTACTTTGGGTAGACAATTGTACAAGACACCAGAGGTAGCGTTACCAACCGTTATTTATTTAATATCTATTAATCAATGAAGTAAGGTCGTTTCACAGAATGAGAAGTTCATCTTCTTTGAGATCTGTGCTCACAGTAAGAAGAAAGTTTCCGCCACATCTGTGACCTTTACACAGAGCATCTCTTTGCAGCAGAAGTAAGTGGACGATATCATGGAAGAGTACATAGACATGTTCTCCTCACCCACTAGGGTATCAACACACTGTCAAGTCAATCATCCAATTGATCTAACCCCCGGTGCACCTCTTCCTAATGGACCAGTATATCATCGTTTGTTGATACAAAATGACAAAATCAAGCATCAAATCCAAGAGTTGCTTCAAAAGGGGCACATCATACCCATCTCCGCCTCTTGTGGAAGCCCAATTGTACTGGTGCAAATGAAAGATGGGATCTAGTGGCTCTGCATTGATTACAGAGAATTAAACAAAATCATAGTCAGGAACCGGTATCCAATTCCCCGAATTGATGACCTTCTTGACCAACTCATGGGGGAAAATTTCTTCAACAAGATTGACCTAAATCTTGGCTACCACCAGGTTCCCATCGAACTAAATGATGTATGGAAGACAACTTTGAAATTTAAATATGGTCTCTTAGAATGGTTGGTCATGCCCTTTGTCTTAAAAAATGCACCAACCATTTTCATGAGGTTGATGGATGATGTATTGAGACCCTTTACCAAATATTTTGTGTTGGTATATCTGGATGACATCCTCATCTTCAATAGAACTTGGGAGGAGAACGTGTAGCATATTCCACAGGTTTTGAGCACTCTTCAGTAGCACAAGCTATATGCCAACTTGGAAAAGTTATCCTTTGGCATGAACAGGGCCCAATACTTGGGCTACATTGTTGATGAGAATGGGGTACATGTGGATCCAACTAACATCCAAGTCATCCATGATTAACCATCTTCGACCACACTAACCAAGATTCAGAGCTTCTTGGGAATTGCAAAATTCTACCAATGGTTTGTGTTGGGATTCTCCCATATTGCATGGTCCCTCAGCCAAGTGACCAAGGGTGGTGGTAGGGAAAATTTTGCATTGGGGAAGGCACAACAATGAGCATTTGATAATATGAAGCATCACTTGTTCTCATCTCCAGTACTCTCCTTACTCTATATGCAACAACTATTTGAGATTGAGATGGATGCATCCAACTGTGTTATAGGTGCAATTCTCACTCATCATGGTCATAAAGTAGCATATCATCATGAGACACTCTCAGATACCATATAGAAGTACCCCACTTATGAAAAGGAAATGTATTCCATTGTGGAAGCCTTTTGTCAATGGAAACATTACATTTTGGGAAAGGAGACAATCATCCACATTGATCACAAGCCTATGTAGTTCATACAAACACAAGGGAAGTTGTAGAATGACCACCATCAAAAGTGGTCCACATACCTATAGTATTTCCATCTCAACGTCGAGTATAAGACAGGGAGCACAAATCATGTCATTGACTCCCTTAGTCGACCTCTCTTGGCTGCACTCACCACCATGATCCATTCCTCTAGGCATGAGGCCTCAAAATGGCCTTAAATTTAGCATCGAGATCCTGACTTTGACACCACCTATCAACTCTTGGGTACATGCATAAATGTCACTGATTTTCACAGTCAATATGGACTATTATTTCATCTGGGACATCTCTATGTTCCTACAAGCGAGCATGCAAAGCTTATTTGGGAGGCTAACTATAGTTGGATGGGAGGACATTTTGGCATGGGGAAAACTATGGTCATTCTACAAAAACATTTTTATTGGCCAAAACTTCGACATGACGTCAGCAAGTATATCATATCTTTCACTGCATGTTCCATTTCCAAGCCAAAAAACAAGAAGAAAGGCTTATAAAACCCTCTTCCTACTCCAGAGAGGCCTTGGGAATCCATCTTGATCGATTACATGTCTATCCTTCCATCCACCAAGAAAGGAAATGATTGTGTATTTGTGGTGGTTGATTAATTTTCGAAGATGGCCATTCTCACAAACTGTAAGAAGAGCATCAAAATGAGAGATACTACCAAGCTCTGTTTTGAACGACTGTGGGTCCATATTTGGATACCACATACCATCATCTCTGATCAGGACACCATGTTACTCAACACATTTTGATTGAGTGTCTGTTCACTGTTAGACACTAATCTCACTAAATCCACTGCCTTCCACCCTCAAACTGATGGTCAGAAAGAGGTTATCAATCAAATGATTGTGCACATCCTGCACATGTATAACTCTAATCATCCATGTACATAGGATGAGAGTCTTCCCTATGTTGATCAAAACTACAATATGGTTCTCCATAGCTCCACCAACCATAGCCCCTTTTAGTATATCCTTGTACCACTTTTTTCCTCCATATTCTTCCTTCAACTTGTAAACCCATTTATTCTGCAATGCTCTTTTTCCTGTAGGCAACTGAACCAAATCCCAAATCTATTTATTTACAAAGGAATCCATTTC
This sequence comes from Picea engelmannii, assembly GCA_009831015.1. Classification (NCBI taxonomy): domain Eukaryota; kingdom Viridiplantae; phylum Streptophyta; class Pinopsida; order Pinales; family Pinaceae; genus Picea; species Picea engelmannii. Next base: position 809,948 of record ML777885.1, read on the forward strand.
CTCTTTCATTCCTTTCTCCCACTTCTTTTTGGTGTCTACCTACATTGCCTCTTTATAACATTTTGGTTTACCGGAATTAGTCAACAATAAATAATACAATGAACGAGAGTATCGTTTAGTGGGTCTACTTAACTTGGTAGATATTCTAAAAACAATTGAAGGAGTTTGAGGTACCTTCTACTCCTATTGGTGTAAATTTTGATTTTATGGTTCCTTTGGAATTTATTTTTCAGTGATCTCATCAAGCACTATGTATTCTAGTTTTTATTTTTCTTGTATGTTTCCCTGCAACTGATCTTTGTACATGACCTTCTCATTGAATATGACATCTCTACTCCTAATGATTTTGTGATTTTGATAATCCCATAAGCGATAACCAAAATCATTAACATTGTATTCAATAATGGTACACTTCTTATATTTTTCCTCAAGCTTTGTTCTATTTTCTTTATCAATATCAATATGGACAAATGCTTCACAACCAAAAGTCTTCAAAAAAGAATAGTTTACCTTTTTACCTGCACGTGCCTCCTCTAGAACTCCACCATCCAAAGAGATCGAAGGTCCTCTGTTTATTAAGTAAACAACAATATCTACAACATCTTCCCGGAACTGTAAGGGAAAACCAGCATGCAATCCTATACTCCTTGCACACTCCATGATTGTCCTATTCATCATTTCTAACACACCATGTTCATGTGGTGTTCTTGAAACTATATTCTCTCTACGAATCCCATGGTATGAAAAATAATCATCAAACTCCTTGCTGCAATATTCACCTCCATTTTCTTATCTGAGACACTTCAACCATTTTCTTGTCTCATTCTCAACCAAATCTTTCCATTTCTTAAAAGTATCAAAAACATAAGAATTTTGTCGAATGCAATAAACCCAAGTTTTTCTATTTGCATCATTAATAAAACTAACATAATAATGAGAACCACCAAGAGATGATACCTGAGATGGTCCCCATACATTTGTATGAACAAATTATAACCTTTCACGCTTATTTTCTTGATCTAGATTATTTTCGGCATGAAATGAGAGTGGAAATATAATAAAGAAATGTATAGAGATATATTGGATATAAAATATTATAACATAAATGTATCAGAGATGCAACCATAAACACAATATACAGTAATACACAATTTTCTATTAATGAGTGAAAATGTACAAAGACTGTAAAATACAGAGTGAAAGACTCGCTAGAATGGTGGTAACTTATCACTAAGAAGAGATGTGATGGATACTCGCATCCATGAGAAGATGATTTTACAATGAGGCTCCAAATTCATTTTTATCATAAATAAAATCCAAAACCCTAACCCCGGAAGATGAAAATCCAACAGTTTTTTGGACCCTACTTTTGGTAGTTTGGTTTATCAACTTCCTAGGGACGTAACTTTGGCATACGATATCTGTTTGGGGCACACGATAGCTCATTGAAAAGGTATCATCAAGGAGATTAATTTTAGGGGGTTCAATCAAAGTCCTCGGCTATCATTGAGAAGCTCGATCCAGAAAACCTTCATTTGGGCCCTCAAAATGGCCCTCGAAGTTAAAAACTGCTAAAAATAGTAAATTACCAAAATTGTCAGAAAATTGTTTTGAGCCAGTTGGAAAAGGTGGGTGGCCATTGATATCCACCTGAATCAATCCAACCTCCTTAAGAAGAAATGGTATACATTGCATTGAGTGATCGGGGGAGAGGGAAAAGTGTTTGTTGAATCTACATCTTGATAAGTTGTTTGCTTTTTTGGAGATGTTGTGCTCCTTAGCTTGTTGAAGGTTGTCACGAACTTGTGGTTGGAAGGGTTGGACATTTTTAACCAGTATATCTACATGAGATGCGTGTGTGCTGAAGGAATCTTTGTGTTTTTCTTCAATATTTTCAAACTGCTTCTGTTGGATAGAAGGTGCTTGGGCCAAGGCCGTAGTGGTTGCAATATCCTTTTATTCACCTTTTGAACAGATTGTGAAGAAGATAATTTTTTTAGTATGAGATACTACCTTGTATAACTGTTTAGGTGGGAGAATAGTCGGAACCACCTCTAGTATCCTCTAGATATGACCCCTTAGAGTAACAATGACACTACAGGGGTCAAGACTCGTAGATAGCATGGCACTTCCACATATATGGTTGGCCCAAGAGAACATCATAGACATCCAGTGGGGTAACATCACATAATACCTCATCTTTGAAGGGTTGGATGCCATATTAAAATCTACATTGTTGGCTAACATAGAGATCTCATCCCTAGCGAAGCCACCCAATGTTATATCATTGTGGTTGTGGTGTTGTCGACAATCCCAACATTTTGACGACCTTTGTTGAGATGAGGTTCTTCTAGATTCTGCTGTCAACAATAAAATGCAGTGGGGTCCCCTTCACCCACATCTGTGAATGAAAAAGGTGCTCCCCCTCTTCAGGATATGTTGGTTCTTCTGGTTAAATTGTTGTGATCACGACAATAGTAGTGGGTTCTGCGTCGATGATTTGTCTTCTGTTAGTATTTTTTGAATTATATTCTAAATCAGGGTTCGGCTCTTGTCTTTGATTTCGGCCACCAATGACTATTTTGAGCGACATTCATCAATGTTGTGTCAGGGTTTTTTTTTGAAATCACACCATTTTCCAGTGTCCTTCATCTTCCCGTGACCCTTCTTTTCATGTGGCTTGGAATGGTTTTTAGGAGACTGTTTGTTAGGGTTGTCTTTATCCTACTTTGGTTGTTGCGGATTTGCAGACCCAAACTCCCATTTATTCTGGTTCTTAAATTAATTCTCGATTTTAAAAGAATATCAATAAGAAGCACTAAGTGATGAGATGTCTAGAAAAACCATTTCAGTTTGGATGTATCTATGTATAGCCCCACAGTATTTCAGAACCAAATGTCTTTCGGAGTCTTTGATACCCAGCTTGTTGCAAAAGGTATGGAAGGTATTGGTGAAATTCATAACTTATTGGCCCTGCTCTTGCCGCAGTGTGGTCCATCTCATATAATGCTCCTCATAGTTTCCAATAGGGTAATATTGTTCCTTTACTACTTCCACAAAAAAAATCCAAAGTGGGGTTGACCCCATATATTCCAGACTCTTCTGTGGAACTTTTCTCCTAGTAAGTTTCCCACCAATGTTTGACATGGGGGAGAGCTTTAAGGAGTACGAAAGTGATATTTTCCCCATCGAAAAAATTGTGAACAGAGAAATAAACTTCTAGTAGATTTAACCATTTGTCTAGGGCATCCGCATCTATTTGAACTTCAAATACGAGAATGTCAAAATTAATGTGTACCTTGAAAGGAGAGGTGTCTCCAAAGTGTCTACTTGATGAATATGTGTTTGCTTCTATCAGCAAGCATTGAAGGATGTGGGAAAAAATCTCCATCATTTCGTCCCTCTATTGCATGAGAGCTTGATCAAGAAACATATTGATAGAATATTATGCTCCATAATTTTTATTTTCTTCCACCATGGAGGGTTTATTGGGCGTGTGAGAGAAATTTTCCTCAAGAGAGACAAGCTCAAGACCCAACTTTCTATACTCGGACCTCGTCGGGGACATGCATTGGAAAATGATCAAGAGCAGCATGCTCTGATACCACTGGTGTAGATTATTTTCGACACGAAATGAGAGTGGAGATATAATAAATAAATGTATAGAGATAGTTCAGATATCCAATATTATAAAAGAAATGTATCAGAGATGCAACCATAAACACAGATATAAAATAATACACAATTTTCTATTAATGAGTGAAAATGTACAAAAACTGTGAAGGCTACTCACATCCGTGACAAGATGATTTTACAATTACACACAACAAACATACCATATGCATTCACTTGTTGAGAAGTGGTGCAATGGTGGTATTCAAGGTGTTATAGATCAAGGTATCCAATGGATTTTATTTATAATATGAGAATCTCATCTAATAAGAACATCATTTCATGTGTAGAACTCTTTAAATATCCTCAATATTGAATATACTTTATAATCTACTTGCATTATTAAATCCATACAACCTTGATATTTAATATCATCAAGATATTTTGAATACATTTTGTAATATATATTCACATTATTAAAAACCTACAACCAATGTTTTGTAGTTAAGTGCAAAAAGATTGAAAACAACATAACTTATGAAAGAGTTTTAATATAATTTAATGGTAAACAAGGCATTGTAAGATACTTTGTAAGATAAACTTTGAAAGAAACTTATGATACTCTAATCTTACATATGTAAACTTATGAGAGGCTTTTGGAATCATACCTCCTTTAGAAAAGGACATGGGCCAAAGGGTTGAAGACCTTGAATTACTAAAGGCGATACGCCTTACTGTCGTTAACCATTTATTGATGTAACATCCAATATGGCATTTGGGAGCTTATTCACATTTTTTGTATACTTCCAAAGCATTGTATATCAATATGTATTGTATTTAACTTTAATAGAATTGTATTATATTTAACTTTAATAAGAGTTGTTTATGAATACCACTGCTTTCTTGTAGTAATCACAGTAATAGTCCTTAGTTTCCCATATGATTAGAGTGAGTCGGTTCAACGCTAATACACATAATAACACATATTAGAACATGAGTTATCAACATATTCATGACCAATCAAAATTGAGTAAGTTCGTTCATTCATGTATGCTCTTCACTTCCATGGATATTTTTCTATTAAATTTCAAAGTTTTAAAATGTCTTTTAACATAATATTACCTTAGTTTTAAAAAGTAATATTCACTCCAAGTTAAATATTTCTTTCAAGCTTAGTTCTT
>ML777885.1:815083-850847 GCA_009831015.1 Picea engelmannii
TTTTCAATGAGAAGTTATAATATATTTTGGAGGAATTTATTTGTCCATTAACTTATTTATTTATTTGATGTATTTCCTTATTTAAATGAGGTACTATATGTGCAAATATATCATTGATATACTTTTTTTTTAAATATGGTACACAAGATTCATCCTATTATTGTTTGCATTGTATGTACCAATGGAAATTATTGATGAACTTGAAGATCATGTGTTCATTTAATGATGTTACAAAAATTGTAACATCCAAATATTCTACGGGCCCTGCAATTTAACTTCTTGCAGGCTAATAAGATACTCAGTTTGGTTTAAATCCTAATGGTCAATATGCGTCATTGTTGTTATACAAGTATTTCAATAAAAGAGGTAGTGACATTGTTTTCAGTCATTTGTAATCTATCAAATCAATCTAGTGAGCCCATTAGATCTTTTTCTTGTTCTAAGGATTTGTAGTGGGACTCACTATTCTATTATATCAACTAGAACACACATTCCATTCTCTTATCATTGTTCAACTGCAAAAATAAATGACAATCAATTCTGATCGAATTCATATTGATTCATGGGTTTGAGTGGACATATAACATGGTCAATGTTACATTAATGAAAATAGGTTAAAATAACAACATTGAAGATCAATGTGCCGCATGAGATCTCTCATAGAAGCATAATATTATTATGTTTAGTCACACAAATATCATTAAAATTGTGTATTTAAAAATCTTTACAAGTTGTGCAATTCCTAGATTCTTCCATGTTATTAAAGATGACTTGTGGAAACTTCAAAAATATGAACATAAAATGACAAAGTGGACTAAAACAAAATAAAAGATGACACATTTTTTAATTCTGGAATTCTCGGGTTATCATTACCAGAATTCGTGTTATTATGCTTGTGTGCTTCCGAAATTTATGCTCTACTCAAATCAAAAGGAACTTTTGTTCTATAATGTTTTTTAACTCGACAAGCTTAAACTATTGACATAAAAGGAAACATATACATTTACCTTCCTATATCATCATTGAGACTCTTATTGTATGAATCATTGGATATTTTAAACAGACTCTGTTAGATATTGTTAGATACGGCTCTGTGTAATTATTTACAGTAATATACGACTCTGTGTAATCATTGGACATGCATTTTCGAGTGATACGGCTCTGTGTAATTACTTACAGTAATATACGTATGCCCACGGCTTGGCCACAGGGCTGGCCTCTCGTGGCCAAGTCACAGTCCACTGGACTGTGACTTATATCTTAATGTTAAATTGAAAATGTAAATTATAAATTAACAATACATTTTAAAAATTAAAACTAAAATTATATACTCAAGATTTGAAAAATACTTGGAGTTTGGCATGCCCACGCTCACAAATTCCAACATGACCTCTATGCTCACAGCACGCCCGCCTACACAACGTGCGCTCACGACCTCTACACTCACAGTCGCTAAGAAATAGAAACAAAGTTCATAAAATGTTTCAGGATCGATTTTTGGTTGATATATAAAAAATATTTCGGCCGAAAGAATGTTTGGCTGAACAATCTTTCGGCCGAGCAATTGTTTGGCTGAAAGATTATTTCGGCTGAACAATCTTTCGGCCGAAAGGGTATTGCCGAAGAGAAAATATCTAGCTGACTAAATTTTTACATGCAAATCGAGGGTGCGGTCAATGCACCGTTCGATTTGACGTTTCATGTTTCGACCGAAAAATAGTTCGGCCGAAAAATAATATTAGTTTGCCCAAAAAAAGTTTTTTCGGAATTTTGGAGACCCGATTATCATGAAAGTGTAACCCACCTCCGTGATTTCATGAAAGTGTAACCCACCTCCTTAATTACTTCCTATTGTATGTAATCATCCCCAGTATTGAATGACATTTGCACAGCCTGCTCATCATAGCCATTTATTATGGCCTCTGTATTTAGCCTATAACAATATATGTATGTATAATTCTAAGCTTTCAAGTTTACTCCAGAATTTTCTTACTCAAGGGTACTATAAGACTGTAAGAAATATACTATATTTACTTCATTCCAACAGTAATAAATCAATAAAACGATTCGTCCAAAATTAAAAGGATGTCCTACAAAGATATGTCTATACATATATATGTATTTTTTTTAAATCTCAGATTTACTTTCAAAATCTCCTTTAGTGTTTGCACAATCTACAGTTTACATGCAAATTGAATATCTAGATGTAAATGAATCACATATCAGGTAGATATTTCTAGCACAGTATTCGTAAGAATATTCTATTTAAGACAGATGTATCTCTCAATATACTTCCATAAATAAATTCCATTCCAGCCAAGATACACAAAAAAAAATGTTCAACATCTACAATTAAACGGTAAGGGTTTATCCTACATTTCATCTCATTCCATTGGAATTTAACAAACAGAACAATTCATCTAGATTTAAACAGATGCATTATAGGAGCCAATATTTCAATAATATTTAACCAGATAAGGAGTAGATAGACATATTTGAACAATTTCTGAACAACAAATGGAACAACCAAGTTCCTCCCAACCTTAGAACAGAACATCCAATTTACTTGTTTCGTTCATCCCCTAGCCTGACCATGAATTCATGAGGGCGAACTCAGGATTCCACCTCAGCAATAGTTCTTAAGTTTTAGAAATTTCTCCTTGCCTCACACTCAAAAAGTAGTGTTCATAACAACAAGAGATAATTCCTTTTCCCCAACATACTAGCCATCGTCCTTCCTCCTCCCATATGCTATATATCCAAAATCAATAATGCCTAGGTATTTTCCCCTTGGGAATTTTTGCAGCTTTTCAAATCCCTAATTTTCAGGGGCTGCCTATGGCCAAATTCTTGATTTTCCACATGTAACATTCAACCCTGAGGTAGTTCCAACATGTTCCCCATTCATGGATTCATGGTTAGTTTATTTTAACCTAGATATTCCATTTTTCCATCAACAATAAATATTAAAATGTTTGTTTCTTACAAGTGTCATAGTCAAAGAGTTAGTTGGGTCAAATCATATCTTTTCCCAACAGTCATAATCATTATTTATAATTGACAAAATTCGAAATTTGGAATTTCCATAAATGAAAATAATTTTCCAATTTCGAATTTACCAAAAACGGAAATAAATTCCTAAGCATTTTCAGACTTAAAAATAATTTATTTTTGGGGATGTTACATACAATCCACTAAACCCTTAAATCCTTTCTTCAAAACAACCATCAAATTTTTTCTCTTCCTACGAAAGCACACAATAACTTTGTATCTTATTTGGGTATGTAAAAATATTTGCATTGAATGCATCCTTAAAAAATATGTAGAGATAATTTTTTATGTTGGAGGGAAAATGAAATTTCCCACCATCCATTGAACTCCACAATTTTTTAATCTTTGTGAACATCTATCAATGATTTTAGAAACCAATTTGTAAACCCAAATTCAACAAAGTTAGAGGTATCCAATTCATAAAATTTATAGTAAGGAATAATATTAATGGTTACAATTTAAGAAATACAAATTATATCATTTCATTAAAAGTTCAAATGTTCTACCTAAGATTTATCATCTAAATTCATAATATTACATCTTACTGGGGATTGGGTGTAACCTGATATGAAACAGTCAAACATAATTGTAGATAATCAAAGAGGAAATATTTTTTCAAAAAATAGAAGGTGGTGTCTAAAGACAACATCACAACACTTAAGCATGACACATTGTGATCAGAACATCACAATGCATATTGGACATCTTGTACAACAACAAGGATTGCATGATATGAATGACCCATCAGAATTTCTATGTAGAGATTCAAGATCTGACCAACTTCCTTGGAATTAGGAAGATCGTTTCCACATATAATTGTCGGTCGACTTGACAGGGATGCTCGACCCGAATTTCCATGCATCCAACTCATAGTCACTTACTCGGTTGGTCGATCCACCAACTGACTCTCTTCAATTGCTAGTTAATTGTTTGACCAACAAACTTGTCAAGTGCTCGACAAAATGACGAATATATATGGTCGATCGCCTGACCAATTGTTTCCATATGTAGGTCGACTCCCCAACCAACTGATTCCACAATAAGTGTGATGAACCCTTGGAACTTGGTGTTCCAACACCCCCAATCAACACATGGTTCTATAGATTCAGAAGGTGAAATTACGTCAAAAGGATACCCCCCCATAATTGTAGCTTCATGAAGCCTAAGCATCGTACGAAGCTTGATAAATATAACTTTAGATAAAGGATTAGTGAAGATATCAATTATCTAATCATGTGTGCTACAATAGACAAGAGAGACAACATTCTCATGAAGAAAATGTCTCAAATAGTGAGCATGGATCTCAACATGCTTCATCTTACTAAGGGAAAATGGGTTTTCAACAACTTGAATGGAACCATGATTGCCATAGTAGATTGTAGTATAAGTCAGAACATGAAATCCAAGTTCACCCATAAGTTAATCAATCTAGAGGTCCTTGTACCTGCATGAATGGTGCCACAATATTCTATTTTCATAGTCGACAAGGAGACTACCTTATGTTTCTTACATGATCGAACCAACAATCAAGTGTTGAAGTGAAACACATAGCTAGAAGTGGACTTTTGATCATCACTTTCTCCAGCACAGTTGTACTTGGTGAAGTCGACCAACGAATCTGAACTTCAACAATACTTGATCAAAAAATGAGTGGTACCCTTGATATAGAGAAAAATTCATTTCACTGCTTTCTAGTGACTTTCTCTAGGGTCCTGCATAAATCGAGAAACCTCACTAACAACAAAGGAAATACCAGGTCAACCGTGAATAAGATAAATGAGACAAACGAACATCTAGATTACTCTTGCAAGGAGAGAATTCCACCTCTTGCACAATCCTAAATTCCAACTCAAGTAAACTCTATCAATAGAAATTTCACCAGCATTTCATTTATCCAACAATAGGGTGAGATCTCTCTTCCTCGCCATTCTTTTTTATAAGAAAATTCACCTTGACATTTGTCATCTCATGCACAATTAGCGAATTTTTAAATATTAAATTAAATAATATTCCCCCACAACACATGTCACACTCTCCCCAAGTTGCACATTTTAAATCCCTTTTTAATTTAAATAATTAAGCATTTTCCCTCACACCCACAATTAGTTCCTAAATTTCCTCCTAGTTGTCTCTTAGTTCCCCAATTATTCTTTTATTGCGTCCCCTAACTAATTTACAATTGGATTTTGATTAGGATTGTTCACTTAGTGAGCATTTTTAGTGGTTTATTAACTTAGGCTATTAACTCTATGTTGACAACCCAAATCTCTCATGAAAATATTCTCTTATAATTAAAAATTTTAGTTTTATTGTTTTCATGCACACATTGTGCACATGCCCATATTTTATTCATATTCTCCCTTACTAGTGTTTATTTAGTCCAAAATTCCATTAACCTAATCCTACCATTTCTAGGATTTTATTTTAACAATTCAAATAAACTTAGATTTTAATATGTTCTCTTTCAAATTCAACCTAAAATCATAAAAATCATTTCTCTTTTCTATCAACTTTAATTAATTGTTTTTTATTTTCTAAGAGGTCTAAGTATTTAGAAATAGCCATCTGAGCATCCTATGAACTCTTCGGTCCTGCAGCCATCACGGAAAAACTCAAAAAATAAACCCAAAAAGTTTTGACAGAAAATCGTGGTTTTTTCTGGAAAAACCCTAAAAAACTGTTGAACTTAATATGCTCATAACTTCACTTCCCGGACTCCGTTTTGGCTGATTTTTTTTTTGAAATTGGGTGAAATTGTGAGAATAACTCAGATCTATAATTTATTTGGGAAAATTCGGCCTCCAATTGCTACAGAAATAAAAACAAATCGCGTCGCCGTCCGCAGAAAAAACCCTGAAAATTACAGATTTTAAAACCTCAATATCTTGACCTTCCGGACTCCGTTTCGGTTGATTTTTTTTTTTTAATTGGGTGTTTTTCTGAGAGGAAATCAGATATATAACTCTTTTATGCAAATTTTTTACCAAAATATACCGAAAACTTCGATAATTTCGCGGCCCTCTTTTTTCTGCTCCGAAAAAAAAATCTGCAAAAATAAAAAATATTTTCCCACAACTCCGGCCAAGGAAAGTGCTCTGATACCACTTATTAAAAACCCAATATTGAATACAAAAACACCACAATAGATATACAAGAAAAATATGCAAAATCTCTTTTATTACCATCAAACCCTTGAGGTAGGGCAACACCATACAATGAATCCTATTATGGAAGGGATCCTCTCATGTTCACTTGCCTCTTTGAGGGGGCATCCTCCTATTGAGATACCGCTCCAAATACAATACTTCTCTTCATCTCATTACATTTCTTGAACCCTTTTATATAGTGTTACCATTACCTAAGAACATTCTAGAGGAGGAATCTTCTAGAAGTAGAACCTTCTAAGAAGTCATCTTACATTTATTATATCTAACTACCATAGTGGGCCTTATTTAATAATATAGTGGACCTAGTCCACCTTACATTGAATGACCTCCACTATTATCACTATGGGCCCTCTGGGCCCCCCCACTACCTCTCTAGCTACCTTACAATATTCCTCTGACACATTTAGTAATATTGAATCTGGGTGACACATTCAGATTGTGCTCTTTGCCTTCTGATCCAACTTTTTCCATTCATCTGGTGAATTTCATGTAGGTGTAGTACTTATATCCACTGTGATCCACTCATATATTTCCACCAATAGATCTTCCATATTGAGCTTCCACATCTCAAAACATTTCCCAATAAAATTCGCGATCTCCATTTTCGAATTGCTCGTCATTTATTTTCACCTAAAATATCAATACCACAGATCTCCCACTGTAACAAGTCTTATCATTGTCCTGAGCCAAACCCTTGACCACAAAGGAATCCCCATGAAGACAACAAAGATCTGATACAAAATGTAGATTTTAAACTTGTACAATATTTTACTACAAACATATTTTCAATAAAAGAACATAAAAGATACAATGGAAAATACACACATTACACATATATTTTTCCCCTGGAAAAACAGGAAAACCAGCATATTCTATATTCATTCATAGTGATACATTATTTACAATACAATATACATATAGGAGCCAATGGAATCCAAAACCCTAATCGAATGACCCAGATTAGTCAACAACCCTAATTCCTTAATCGAAAATAGAAAACCATCAGGAAAAACCATGTGCCGAAAAATCGTCCAACAATGGACACGAAAATTGAGGTGACATGAAAAATGAGGAAAAAAATGTAACATGTTTCCAGAGGAAAAAAAATTTATCAGGGGCGTTGCGCACCTGACGCAACGTAGCTAGTCCTACAAAGAATATAACACATACCCAACAGTGCGTGCAGAGAATACTCTGTGTACACTAGAGGTTGGATTTGCTTGTGTGCATTTGGAAACAGTTTGCACACACAAGGACAATATATTTGGTGTGTGAAGCTAGGATGGTTGCATGAAAAGTAGCGTTGTGTGATCAGTACACTAGTGTACAGTTGTTTGAGTTATTTATGCTTCTTAAAGTTATGATAAAAGGAGAAAGTTGCTTATGTTGCTATAAGTTGTGTGGTGAGACTTAAGATTGGGATGAGTGCATTACTCCAAGTGATATTGTGCAGACCTATGATTAGAATAGAATCTACATAGTGGATTTCCAGCGTAGCATTGTTTAGTAGTAAGCTAAATGATGTTACAGTATGTTTTATCAAAGATACAGAAGTTGATTTGGGTGATGTGGCCTAGCCTGGGTGGTTGGGCACGTTACATTGTCCTATCATATCATATTTGGGGAGAAGTGTGTGTGGTGTGGCCCAACATGGGTGGTTGGGGACGTTACAGTTTGGTATCATATCATATTTAGGGAGAAGTGCTTGGTGTGGCCCAGCCTGGGTGGTTGGGGACGTTAGAGTTTGGTATCAGCGTTATTGGTTCAACACTAGACTTGTATGGACCAATGGTAAAAGAGAAGCATCAAATCTCTAGCTTCACCATTGAGTCTACATGAGCTAAGTTTTACTTAAGGAAAAATTTGGAGTGGTAAGTGGCCGAATTTGGAATTTCACCATGGCCATGAAGCGCATTAAATAAGAATGTGCAGATGTGCACACTAAATGTCGGGTATTGTGAAGTGCATCACTAGAACTATGTAGTAAACAATGGTGCATGGGTGTGTGTACTAAAGGTTTGGATCTACATGGAGAAAATTTGAATTGCATGCGCAATACTGATACATGGTGTATATAATAAAAATTGACATCATGCATTGGTGTGTTTTGAATGCCAGTGAATGCATGGGATTTAGAAGAAACGATTCTGACAAGATGGTGCAAAGTTTTCATGAATTTTCCTCATGACTTCATCTAACAAATCTTGTTTCCTGCGCATTTTTCATAATTATAAAGGATTGGAGAAGGACAAAATCAATGCAAAAGGTTAAAAACATGGAAGATGTGCAGAGGAATTACAGTCCTGATAATGAATTAGGGGTTGTGTATGTCAGTTTTGGTGTTGATGGTACATAATCCAAGGAGGGGCACATTAATCTGGTAGAAAACATAAAGGTAATGCAAAAACATGTCCAAATCTATAAGGTTGATAACGAAAGGCTTATGAAATCCAAGGAGCAACAAGATGGATTCAATGTCAAGTTGATACAAAGCTTAGACAGATTAGAAAATAAAATGGATAAGGAGACAGAGTCAAGTAGGTCAAGAAGTCGCAAGTCTCATGATGAGAAAAGAAGAGAAGAAAGAAGTGTTGGTAGGCATCAGCCTCACTCGCTAAAGCATTCCTTTCGAAAAGAGAATTATATCTCAATTCCATCTCCTGTGAAAAATCATAAGAGAGGGATTGGGATGGATGAGATACACAGAGAAATGAATACAATAAAGCCTCCTACCTTTGAAGGGGAGCACAAGAAGGATTAATATGCGGAGACCTGGTTGTTGGGTATGAGGAAGTACTTCTAGCTGCATAATTATTATACGCAGGTAGAAGGAAGAATTACTATCTATCAGCTAAAGGGAAAATAATTAATATGGTGGGATCAATTTGTGCAAGTGAAACACATTGATGAAAATAAGGTTACTTGGGGAGAGTTCAAGAGCTATTTCCAAAATAAAGACTTAACTAAGCGGTACTATGACAGGAAAATGAAGGAACTCTTTGAACTCAAGCTCGCTAGTATGATGATAGATGAATATGAAAGGAATTATTTTAGTTGTTGAAGTATGTCCCATTCATCAAGTATGAGCAAGTTAACATTTAGACGTAGTTGAGTGGGTTTCCTTCATTTATTAGTGACAAGATACAATATGATGACCCTAATAAATTGGAGGAAACCATAAGGCACGCAAAGTGTCTTTATGATCAACAAAGGGTAAGATCGAGTTTTCAGAATTCTTGGGAAGATAAGATGAAGAGAAAGGTGGAACAAAGGAACAAGGGGACTAAGCCATTTTTTTTTCCAGAAATAATGTGCAAGGAAATCTAATTCCCAAAGAGTCCAGAATGATGGAGACAGTGGATCAAAATCCAATACAACAATCAATTCAATGTTAGAATTGTGGTGGAAATCATATGCACATATACTTTCCTAAAAAATGTGATAAAGCAAGGGTTGTGTACAGTGTAAATAAATTTGCGACAGTTGAGGACATGGGAAGAAATGCACCGAGTAATGCAATGCTAGATAACAAGAAGGCTGATTTTCAGTTACACATGATTGAAGTGGAAGGTAAGATTAACGAAAAACCTATTTCTATTTTAATTGATTCATACACTAGTCATAGTTATCTAGATCCTAAGATGGTGGAAAGGTTCTAATTGCCAAGAATCAAGCTTGGAAAACATTGGTTGGTACAGTTAGCTACAGGAGAAAAAAGAAAAATTAATGAGATGGTTAAGGCATGTCCGATGGAGATGAATGGACTGCGCACAAAGGCCGATTTGAAGATTATACCTTTGGGATCGTATGACTGCCTCAATGGTATGGATTAATTGGAGGAGCACCATGTTTTATTAGATTGATACAATAAGGAATTATATTGCTTGGATGAGGAAGGTAACTTAATAATAGTTCAAGGAATTCTAAGAGTTGTCTTTATCAGAGAAGTTTCAACATTGCAATTGAATAAAATCTATAGGAAAGGATCTCAAGTATTTGCAGCACACATGGAGGAGGTACCTAAGGACAAAGTGACAAATGTGGAAGACTGTGCAGTACTGAAAGAGTTTTAGGATTGTCAGGAAATGAGAGACACTTCCACACTAATCCTAGAAAAAGAGAAGAATAATTTGATCAAGAACACAAATGACACAAGCAATCACACAGTACATAGAGATTTTACCCTGGAAACCCTAAACCGGGAAAACTAACATTCCTTTGAGTGTTTTTCTCTCTTGTTGTCTTATTTAATATGAATAAAAGGTTACATGTCTTGGTCCACACAATTGACATCATACCCTCTTTCCTGCATAAGAATAACCCGGTAGCCAATTTGACTTACATATGCATAACCAACAACCTACATCTAAAGATTTATATAAACACTGGTTATCCTAAGAATCATCAATTAGCCTTTACAACCTTACAAAATGCCTATTTATAGGATTTACAATAGATAAAAACCTAAATATTGGCACCTAAAAATGGTTACATATCCATTCATATCATTGGTTACAAATCCCGCAAATCCTAGGATTTTGTTACAGTCGACTCCAAGTCATATTACTAGTCAACTACCAGTCGGCCTTCATTCGATCTCTAGTCAGTGGTCTCACACCCATAATTCGACCTCTTATTGGTTGACTTGTCGTCGATATATTCAAATTTTAATTTACTCGATCGACTACCTCGGCCTTCAACTTTTTTTCGATCCACCTCTACCTTGACTGACGTCGATCCACCTCAACCTTCGACCATCAATCGATTCACCTCGACTACACTATCACTGCAAAGAATATAACAACCCAACATTATCCCACTTGTTGTCTTATTTTCCGAAACAAGATATTCCTGAATATTGATTCACATACCCAAGGAAGAAGTTCCCATTGCCCCTCTACACCAATAGAACTTCACAACGCTCACATACTTGGTCAATGAGTCTGTTATGTTTTCCAATGTGTCTACTTTCTCTAGTAGCACCTTTTTATTTCCACCATATCTCTTACGAAATGGTATCATATATCAATGTTCTTAGTCTTTGAATGATAACAAAGGTTCTTTGCTAGAAATATTGCGCTTTGGTTGTCGCAACTTACCTTCATTGCTCTCTACTCAAACTCGATTCTTGAACACAACTTTTGTAGCCATATTGCTTCTTTGCTTCCATGAGTGGCCACCATGTATTCATATTCTATTGTTGACAAGGATATGACCGCCTGTTTCTTAATTATCCATCTTATTTCTCCACTGAACATCTTGAAGATATATCCGTTGGTCGACCTTCGTCGATCCAAATCTCTATCCCAGTCGGCGTCCAAAAATCCATGTACATTTAATTTACCACTATCACCTCCAGTTCTTCCTTGGTAGCATATAGCATAGTCCTTAGTGCCACAAAAATACCTAAATACTCTCTTGACAGTTGTCTAGTGATCCTTTTCAAGTGTTGACATGTACATGCTCAACATCCCACTACATGGGATATGTCTGGTTGAGTGTAGACCATCGCATACATTAGACTACCAACATAACTTGCATAGGGAACACGTTCCATGTCCTCTATTTCTTCCTGTGTCTTTGGACACTATTCAACAGTTAGCCTTTCTCCCACAGGAATTGGCACCTTCACTAGTTTGAAATCTTGCATGTTGAACCATTTCATAATTGTTTCAATATACTTTGTCCTATTCAACCAGAGATTTCTAGAGGCTCGATCTGATCCAGATTATTTTTTTCACAAAATGAGAGCGGAGATATAATAAATCAATGTACAGAGATATATCTGATATCCAATAATATAACATAAATGTATCAGATATGAAAACATAAACACATAGATACAGTAATACACAATTTTCTATTAATGAGATAAATGTACAAAGACTGTAAAAATACAGAGCGAAAAAATCGCTAGAATGGTGGCATCTTATCTCTGAGAAGAGATGTGATGGATACTCGCATCCATGAGAAGATGATTTTACAATGAGGATACAAAGGCATTTCTATCATAAATAAAATCTAAAACCCTAACTCCGGAAGATGAAAATCCAACAGTTTTGTGGACCCTGTTTTGGGTAGTTTGGTGTATCAACTTCCCGGGGGCGTAACTTTGGCATACGATCTTCATTTGGGGTGCACGATAGCTCGTTGGAAAGGTATCATCAAGAAGACTATTTTGGGGGTCTCAATAAGAGCCTTTGGATTTCATTTAGAAGATCGATCCTGAAAAAACCTTCATTTAGGCCCTCAAAATGGCCCTGGAAGTTAAAAACTGCTAAAAATAGTAAATTGCCAAAATTGCTAGAAAATTGTTTTGAGCGAGTTGGAAAAGGTGGGTGGCCACCAATATCCACCTGGATCAATCCTCCCTCCTTAGGAATAAATATTATCCATTCAATTGAGTTCTCGGGGGAGAGGGAAAAGAGTTTGATGAATCTGCATCTTGATGAGTTGCTTTCCTTGTTGGAGAAGTTGCATTGCTTAGCTTTTTGAAGGTTGTCACAAACTTGTGGCTCCAGGGGTTGGAAATTTTTAACCAGTTTGGATACATGATATGTCTATTTGGAGAAGGAATATTTTATCTTTGTTGCAGCCTTGTCGACCTACTTCTGTTGGATAGAAGGTTCTTGGGCCAAGGCTGTAGTGGTTGCAGTATCCTTTTGTTCACCTTTTGAACAGATTGTGAAGAAGATAAATTTTGTAGTATGAGATACTACCTTGCAGCACTATTTAGGTGGAATAGTAGTCAGAACCCTCTCTGGTATCCTGTAGAGATGACCCATCAAAGTAACAATGACACTATGGGGTCGAGACTCATAGATAGCATGGTGCTTCCACACATATGGCTGGCCCAAGAGAACATCACAGACATCTAGTGGGGAAACATCACATAATACCTCATTCTTCAAGGAATGGATAATGTATGACAATCGACACTGTTGGCTGACATGAAGATATCGTCCCTGACAAAGCTACCCAATGTTGTATGTTTGTGGGTGTGGTTTTGTCGAAAATCCCAACTGTTTGACGACCTTTGTTGAGATGAGGTTCTTTTGGCTTCCGTTATCAACAATAAAATGCAGTGTGATCCCCTTCACCCAAATCTAATAATGAAAAAGGTGCCCCCCCTTTTCAGGATCTATTGGTTCTTTTGGTTGAATTGTTGTGGTTGCTAAAATAGCAGTGGGTTTGACGTCGATGATCTATCTTCTATCACTATTTTATGAATCATAGTTCAACTCCTTGTCTTTGATTGTAGCCACCAAATAATGTTTTGAGAGACATTCATTAGTGTTGTGCCAGGGGATTTTGTGGAAATCAAACAGTTTTCTGGTTTCCTTCTTCGTCTTCCCGTGACCCTTCTTTTCTTGTGTTTTGGACTAGTTTTCGGGAGAATTTTTGTTAGGGTTGTCTTTATCATACTTTGGTTGTTGTGGATTTGCAAACCCGAACTCCCATTTGTTCTGGTGCTTAAATTTCTTCTTTATTTTAACAACATATCGATAAGAAGCACAGAGTGATGAAATGTCTAGAAAATCCATTTCAGTTTGGATGTATCTATATAGAGCTCCACGATATTTTAGAACCAAATTTCGTTCGAAATCTTTGATACCCATCTTGGTGTGCAAGGTATGGAAGGTATTGTTGAACTCTAGAACTTCTTGGCCCCTCTCTTTCCATAGTGTGGTCCATCTCATATACTGGTCCTCATAGTTTCCAACAGGGTAATATTGTTCCTTTACCGCGCCCACACAAAAATCCCAAGTGGGATCGACCCCATATATTTTGGACTCTTATGTGGAAAGTTGCTCCCAGTAAGTTTGTTATAAACTTAACTTGCACCAGATATTCTTACTTGGCATCAGGCCATCTTAGATTCCTTCTTTGACAAAACACTACTAAACAACTCTTCTTAAAAACCCTCTTTATAAAGGCCCACATGCCCTGCTTCATTACTACACACGTGTACATGCTAGTTGACCCAAGACAACCCACATGTACCTACAAAAGCACGGAAAAATTAAAGTTGATGACAGAACACATAGCTTTGGGTAAGTTAACTAAACCTTTCGGCCATGCATGCCTGGTCACTCGACCAAATCCCTAGCTTCTTCTAGCCTATAAAAGAAGGGTTAGGGGTCCCATTTGAGAGAAGGAGAATCATAGTAAAGAAACTATACCTGATTAAGCATTCCCTTTGTCCCAGCCTTTAGCCATCCTTGTGCAAAGAGAAGTATAGAGAAAAGCAGTTGGAAGACAGTGGAAGAAGAGCCTAGGACCAGGATCGAGGAGCATTAGCCGACTTTATCATTGTAAGGTATCATTGTGAAGTTAATAAAAGAATTTATTTTCCCGTCCCGCCATATGAGATTGTCATTATTGGAATATTGATTGTATGATTGATTAAATCTCTAACCCGTTAGTTCATGGATCAAATGCATGTGGAGTTCTTTGTTTGTCTTTAGTGATTGCAGGTTAGCATTGGGAGGAGAGTTAAAATCAAAGAATGACCAAGCATGAAAAGGGATCAGCATCAAACATGAAGAATAAGGTACGTCAACTTAATCTCTTGAGCCTTGTATTTACATATGAGTAATGGGGGTCTAGGCATGGGATGATGGTAAAAAGTAAGAATCTTTAGGTCATTTGATAAAACCCTTAGTGCTAGTCCGTAGAATGGATTTCCCACCCACAAAAAAGTTTCCCACCAATGTTTGACATGGGGGAGATATTTAAGGAGTGCAAAGGTGATCTTTTCCCTGTTGGAAAAATGGTGAACAAAAAAATAACCTTCTAGCATATTTAACCATTTGTCTAGGGCATCTGCATCTATCTCACCTTCAAATACGAGAATATTAAAATTAACATGTACCTTGAAAGGAGAGGTTCTTCCAAAGTGGTGTTTTGATGAAGATGCACCTTTTTCTATCGGCAGACGTTGAAGGATGTGGGAAAAATTCTCCATCATTTCACCCATATGTCGCATGAGAGCTTTCTCAAGCAACAGATTGATAGAATCGTCTGCTATGTCGTTTTTATTTCCTTCCGCCATGGAGGGTTTATTGGTCATGCGAGATATATTGTAATCAAGAGATACAAGATTGAGACCCAACTTGCTATACTCAGACCTCGTCGAGGACATGCACTCAAAAAAAATTGATCAAGAGCAGCTTGCTCTGATACCACTAATCTGGATTATTTTCGGCACGAAATGAGAGAGGAGGTATAATAAATAATGTACAAAGATATATTGGATATCCAATAATATTACATAAATGTATCATAGATGAAACCATAAACACAGAGATACAGTAATACACAATTTTATATTAATGAGCGAAAATGTACAAAGACTGTAAAAATACAAAGTGAAAAACTCGCTAAAATGGTGGCAACTTATCTCTGAGAAGAGATGTGATGGCTATTCGCATCCATGAGAAGATGATTTTAAAATGAGGATACAAAGGCCTTTGTTTCATTAAGAAAATACAAAACTCTAACCCCGGAAGATGAAAAGCCAACAGTTTTGTGGACCCCATTTTGGGTAGTTTGGTGTATCAACTTCCCGGGGGTGTAACTTTGGCATACGATCTTCGTTTGGGGTGTACGATAGCTCGTTGGAAAGGTATAATCAAGGAGATTCACTTTGGGGGCTCAATTAGAGCCTTCAGGTATCATTGAGAATCTTGATCCCAAAAAACATTCATTTAGGCCCTCAAAATGGCCCCAGAAGTTAAAAACTGTTAAAAATAGTAAATTGTCAAAATTGCCAGAAAATTGTTTTGAGCGAGTTGGAAAAGGTGGGTGGCCATCGATATCCACCTGGATCAATCCTCCCTCCTTATAAAAAAATGCTCTCCATTGCATTGAGTGTCTGGGGAAAAGGGAAAATATTTTGCATCTTGCTGAGTTGCTTACCTTGTTGGAGAAGTTGCGTTTCTTAGCTTTTTGAAGGCTGTCACGAACCTGTGGCTGCAAGGGTTGGACATTTTTAACCATTCTGACTACATGAGATGTCTATGTGGAGAAGGAATATGTGCACTTTGTTGCAGTCTTTTTGACCTGCTTCTCTTGGATAGAAGGTATTTGGGCCAAGGTTGTAGTCGTTGAAGTATCCTTTTGTTCACCTTTTGAATAGATTGTGAAGAAGCTAAATTTTATAGTATGAGATACTACCTTTAGGAACTATTTAGGTGGGGTAGTATTCAAAACCACCTATGGTATCCTGTAGAGATGACCCCCCGGAGTAACAATGACACTATGGGGTTGAGACTCATAGATAGCATAACACTTCCACATATATGGCTATCCCAAGAGAACATCACACACATCCAGCGGAAAAACATCACATAATACCCCATCCTTAAAGGGATGGATACCGTATGACAATAGACATTGTTGGCTGACACAGAGATCTCATCCCTGGCGAAGCCACCCAATGTTGTATCATTGTGGGTGTAGTGTTGTCGACAATCCCAACTATTTGACGACCTCTACTGAGATGAGGTTCTTTTGGCTTCCGCAATAAAAAATAAAATGTAGCGGGGTCCCCTTCACCCACATCTATGAATGAAAAATACGCTCCCCCTCTTCAGGATATGTTGGTTCTTCTGGTTTAATTGTTGCGGTCGCAAATAGAAGTGGGGTTTGTGTTGTTGATCTATCTTCTATCAGTATTTTCTTAATCAGATTATGAATCATGGTCCAACTCCTTGTCTTTGATTTCAATGACCAATGATTGTTTTGAGCGACATTCATTGGTGTTGTTCCAAGGGATTTTGTTGAAATCACACCATTTTCCAGTTTCCTTCTTTGTCTTCCCGTGACCCTTATTTTCTTGTGTCTTGGAATGGTTTTCGAGAGACTTTTTGTTAGGGTCATCTTTTTCATACTTTGGTTGTTGCGGATTTGCAGACCAGAACTCTCGCTTGTTATGGTGCTTAAATTTCTGCTCGATTTTAACATCATATCGATAAGCAGCACGGGGTGATGAAATGTCTAGAAAATTCATTTCAGTTGGATGTATTTTTGTAGAGCCCCAAGGTATTTCAAAACCAAATGTCATTCGGAGTCTTTGATACCCATCTTGGTGCGCAAGGTATGGAAGGTATTGGTGAACTTTGAAACTTCTTGGCCCGTCTCTTTCCACAATGTGGTCCATCTCATATACGGGTCCTCATAGTTGACAATATGGTAATAATATTCCTTTACCGCATCCACAAAAAAATCCCAAGTGGGATCGGCCCCACATATTTCAGACTCTTCTGTGGAACTTTTCTCCCAGTAAGTTTCCCACCAATGCTTGACATGGGGGAGAGCTTTGAGTGTGAAGGTGATCTTTTCCCTGTCAGAAAAAATGGTGAACATAAAAATAACATTCTAGCAAATTTAACCATTTGTCTAGGGCATATGCATCTATCTCACCTTAAAATATGGGAATATCAAAAATTAACATGTACCTTGAAAGGAGAGGTGCTTCCAAAGTGGTTGTTTGATGAAGATGTGTTTGTTTCTATCAGCATGCATTGAAGTATGTGGGAAAAATTCTCCATCATTTCGTCCCTCTATCATGTGAGAGCTTCCTCAAGCAACAGATTGATAGAATCGTCTGCTCCATAATTTTTCTTTTCTTCCACCATGGAGGGTTTCTTGGGCGTGTGAGAGTGATTGTCTTCAAGAGAGACAAGCTCAAGACCCAACTTGCTATACTCAGACCTCGTCGAGGACATGCACTGAAAAACAAATGATCAAAAGCAGCCTGCTTTGATACCACTAATCTGGATTATTTTCAGCACGGAATGAGAGCAGAGATATAATAAAACAATGTACATATATATATCGTATGTCCAATAATATAACAGAAATGTATCATAGATGCAACCATAAACACAGAGACACAGTAATACACAATTTTCTATTAATGAGCGAAATTATACAAAGACTGTAAAAATACAGAGTGAAAAACTCGCTAGATGATTTTACAATGAGGCTACAAAGGCCTTTTTATCATAAATAAAATCCAAAACCCTAACCCTGGAATATGAAAAGCCAACAGTTTTGTGGACCCCATTTTGGGTAGTTTGGTGTATCAACTTCCCGGGGGCATAACTTTGGCATACGATCTTCGTTTGGGGTGGACGATAGCTCATTTGAAAGGTACCATCAAGGATATTCATTTTGGGGGATCAATAAGAACCTTTGGATATCATTGAGAAGATCGATCTCGAAAAACCTTCATTTAGGCCCTCAAAATGGCCCCGGAAGATAAAAACTGCTAAAAATAGTAAATTGTCAAAATTGTGAGAAAATTGTTTTGAGCGAGTTGGAAAAGGTGGGTGGCCACTGATATCCACTTGGATCAATCCTCCCTCCTTAGGAATAAATTTTCCCCATTACATTGAGTTCCCAGGGGAGAGGGAAAAGGGTTTGATGAATCTGCATCTCGATGAGTTGTTTTCCTTGTTGGAGAAGTTGTGCTCCTTAGCTTTTTGAAGGTTGTCGCGAACATGTGGCTGAAAGAGTTGGACCTTTTTAACCAGTCTGGATACATCAGATGTCTATGTGGAGAAGGAATATTTGTGCTTTATTGTAGTCTTACCTACCTTCTTATGTTGGATAGAAGGTGCTTGGACCAAGGCTATAGTGGTTGTAGTATCCTTTTGTTCACCTTTTGAATAGATTGTGAAGAAGCTAAATATTGTAGTATGATATACTACCTTGCAACACTGTTTAGGTGGGACAGTAGTCGGAACCACCTCTGGTATCCTATAGATATG
This sequence comes from Picea engelmannii, assembly GCA_009831015.1. Taxonomy (NCBI): domain Eukaryota; kingdom Viridiplantae; phylum Streptophyta; class Pinopsida; order Pinales; family Pinaceae; genus Picea; species Picea engelmannii. The sequence continues at coordinate 834,081 of ML777885.1, forward strand.
ACCCCCTAGAGTAACGATGACACTACAGGGTTAAGACTCATAGATAGCATGGTGTTGCCACATATATGACTGGCCCAAAAGAACATCACAGACATCCAGTGGGGAAACATCACATAATACCTCATCCTTGAAGGGATGGATACTGTATGACAATCAAAACTGTTTCCTGACACGAAGATATCATCCCTGGTGAATCCACCTGATGTTGTATGGTTGTGGGTATGGTGTTTTCAACAATCCCAATTGTTTGACGACCTCTATTGAGATAAAGTTCTTTTGGCTTCTGCTATAAAGAATAAAATGCAGTGGGGTCCCCTTCACCCACATCTGTGAATGAAAAAGGTGTAATACTATTGCTTTACCACATCCACACAAAAATCCCAAGTCAGATAGACCCCATTTATTCCAGACTCTTCTATGGAACTTTTCTCCCAGTAAGTTTCCCACCAATGTTTGACATGGGGGAGATCTTTAAGAAGTGTGAAGGTGATATTTTCCTTGTTGTAAAAATGGTGAATAGAAAAATAACCTTCTAGTAGATCTAACCATTTGTCTAGGGAATCCACATATATATGACCTTCAAATACAGGAATATCAAAATTAACATGTATATTGAAATGAGAGGTGCTTCCAAAGTGGTTGTGTGATGAAGATGTTTTTGTTGCTATTGGCAGGTGTTGAAGGATGTGGGAAAAATTCTCCATCATTTCGTCCCTCTATTGCGTGAGATCTTACTCAAGCAACAGATTGATAGAATCATCTGCTCCATCATTTTTATTTTATTCCACCATGGAGGGTGTATTGGGCGTGAGAGAGTGATTGTCTTCAAGAGAGACATGTTTGAGACCCAACTTGTTATACTCGGACCTCGTCGGGGACATGCACTAAATTTTTTTTTTATCAAGAGTAGCATTCTTTGATACCAATAATCCAGATTGTTTTCGACAAAAAATGAGGGCATATATATAATAAATAAATTTATAGAAATATATCGCATATCCAATAATATAACATAAATTTATCAGAGATCCAACCATAAACACATAGATACAATAATACACAATTTTCTATTACAAAGACTATAAAAATATAGAGTGAAAAACTTGCTAGATGATTTTACAATGAGGCTACAAAGTCCTTTTTACAATAAATAAAATCCAAAACCCTAACCCTAGAAGATGAAAAGCCAACAGTTTTTTGGACCCCGTTTTGGGTAGTTTGGTGTATCAACTTCTCAGGGGTGTAACTTTGGCATACGATCTCCGTTTGGGGTGCACGATATCTCATTTGAAAGGTATAATCAAGAGATTTATTTTGGGGGATCAATAAGATCCTTTTCTTATCATTGAGAATCTCAATCCAAAAAAACCTTCATTTAGGCCCTCAAAATGGCCTCGGGAGTTAAAAACTGCTAAAAATAGTAAATTTCCAAAATTGCGAGAAAATTGTTTTGAGTGAGTTGGAAAATGTGGGTGGCCACCGATATCAACCTAGATCAATCCTCCATCCTTAGGAATAAATGGTCCCCATTGCGTTGAGTGCCTAGGGGAGAGGGAAAAGATTTTGATGAATCTGCATCTGATGAGTTGTTTTCCTTGTTGGAGAAGTTGTGTTGCTTAGCTTTTTTAAGGTTGTCACGAACCTGTGGCTGCAATGGTTGGACCTTTTTAACTAGTATGGCTACATGAGATGTTTATGAGGAGAAGGAATCTTTGCACTTTATTGTAGTCTTTTCGACTTGCTTCTGTTGAATTGAAGGTGCTTGGACCAAGCTTGTAGTGGTTGGAGTATATTTTTGTTCACCTTTTGAATAGATTGTGAAGAAGCTAAATTTTGTAGTATGCGATACTACATTGCGGAACTATTTATGTTCGACAGTAGTGAGAACCACCTCTTGTATCCTGTAGAGATGACCCCCTAAAGTAACAATGAAACTACGGGGTCGAGACTCATAGATAGCATGGCGCTTCCACATATATGGCTAGCCCACGAGAGCATCACAGACAACCAGCAAGGAAACATCACATAATACCTCATCCTTGAAGGGATGGATACCGTATAACAATCACCTGGTTAATCCACTCGATGTTGTATGGTTGTGGGTATGGTGTTGTCAACAATCCCAATTGTTTGATGACCTCTGTTGAGATGAAGTTATTTTGGCTTCCGTTATCAACAATAAAATGCAGTGGGATCCCCTTCACCCACATCTGTGAATGAAAAAGGTGCTCCCCCTCTTCATGATATGTTGGTTCTTCTAGTTGAATTCTTGTTGTTGTGACAATAGCAATGGGGTATGCGTCGATGATCTATATTATGTTAGTATTTTATAAATAAGATTATGAATCATGGTTCGACTCCTTGTCTTTGATTTCGGCCACCAATGATTGTTTTGAGAGACATTCATCAGTTTTGTGTCAGGGGATTTTTTGGAAATCACACCATTTTTTGGTGTCCTTCTTCGTCTTCCCATGACCTTTCTTTTCTTGTATCTTGGACTGGTTTTTGGGAGACTTTTTGTTAGGTTTGTCTTTATCATACTTTGGTTGTTTCAAATTTGCAGACCTGATCTCCCATTTTTTATGGTGCTTAAATTTCTTCTCATTCTTAACAACATATCGATAAGCATCACGGACTCATGAGGTGTCCAAAAAATCCATTTCAGTTTGGATGTATCTGTGTAGATCCCCACGGTATTTCAGAACCAAATGTCATTCAGAGTCTTTGATACCCAGCTTGGTGTGCAAGGTATGGAAGGTATTGGTGAACTCTGGAACTATTTGGCCCCTCTCTTTTCGCAGTGTGGTCCATCTCATATACTGGTCCTCATAGTTGCCAACAAGGTAATACTATTCCTTTACTGCATCCACACAAAAATCCCAAGTGAGATCGGCCCCATATATTCCAGGCTCTTTTGTGGAACATTTCTCCTACTAAGTTTCCCACCAATTTTTGACATGGGGGAGAGCTTTAAGGAGTGTGAAAGTGATCTTTTCCCTATCAGAAAAATGGTGAATAGAAAAATAACCTTCTAGCAGATTTAACCATTAGTCTAGGGCATCTGCATATCTGACCTTAAAATATGGGAATATCAAAATTAACATGTGTATTGAAATTAGAGGTGCTTCAAAATTGGTTGTTTGATGAATATGTGCATGTTTCTATCGGAAAAAATTCTCCATCATTTTGGTCCCTCTGTCGCGTGACAACTTTCTCAAGCAACAGATTGATAGAATCGTATGCTCTGTCATTTTTTCTTTTATTCTACCATGGAGGGTTTATTGGATGTGAAAAATAAATTGTATTCAAGAGAGACATGTTCGAGACCCAACTTGCTATACTCGGACCTCATCGGGGACATGCACTGAAAAAAAAATGATCAAGACCAGCCTGCTCCGATACTAATAATCTGGATTATTTTCGCCACGAAATGAGAGAGGATATATAATAAATAAATGTACAAATATATATCAAATATCCAATAATATAACAAAAAATTATCAAATATACAACCATGAACACATAGATATAGTAATACACAATTTTCTATTAATAAGCGAAAATGTACAAAGACTGTAAAAATACAGAGTGAAAAACTCGCTAGAATGGTGGTAGCTTATCTCTAAGAATATATGTGACGACTACTCACATCCTTGAGAATATGATTTTACAATGAGGCTACAAAGGCATTTTTATCATAAAGAAAATTCAAAACCCTAACCCCGAAAGATGAAAAGACAACAGTTTTGTGGACCCCGTTTTCGGTAGTTTCATGTATCAACTTCCCGAGGGTGTAACTTTGCCATACAATCTCTATTTGTGGTGAACGATAACTCATTGGAAAGGTATCGTCAAGGAGATTCATTTTGGGGGCTCAATCGTAGCCTTTGGAAATCATTTAGAATCTTGATCCCAAAAAACCTTCATTTAGGCCCTCAAAATGGCCTTGGAAGTTAAAAACTGCTAAAAATAGTAAATTGCCAAAATTGCTAGAAAATTGTTTTGAGCAAGTTGGAAAAGGTGGGTGGGAACTGATATCCACCTTGATCATGATATCTCTTAATATACATTCCCAGAATGAATTTATTTTCACTAATATCCTTCATCTCTAACTTGGGGAATAACTACTTCTTCACCCCCTTTATTACATCCATGTTGTTTCCAATCAGCAACATGTCATCAACATTAAAAGTTACATATATTAAATTCCCACATTCTTCCTTGGAATATATGCAGTGATCAATGTTTCTTCTCACAAATCCCAAACTAAGGATGTATGTGTCAAACTTTTGTTACCACATCCTTGGTGATTACTTTAGACCATAAAGGGATATTTTCAGTTTACACACCAACTGTTGCTTTCCCTTTACTACAAATTCTTCAGGTTATCTCATGTATATTTATTATTCCAAGACCCCATGTAGGAACATTGTCTTCACATCCATCTATTATATTTCTAGATCCAATTTTGTAGCTAGAGACATTAGTACTCTAATGGAAGTTAGTTTTTCAACAGGGGAAAAAATTTCACCGAAGTCGACTCCCTCGACTTGGGAATAACCTTTTGCTATTGTTTGAGATTTGAACTTCTCGACTTGTCCTGCGACATCCATCTTCTTATTGAATACCCAATTTATACCAATAGGCTTTCTTCCACTAGGTAACTTGACTAAATCCCATGTCTCATTATTGTGCAAGGATTCCATCTCTTCGACCATGGAATCCTTCCATAGTTTACCCTCTACTGTGTTGACTACCTCACCAACCGAATTGGGATCATTGTCGATGGCAGTTAGCATGAATGAGAAACAAAATTCGGGTGGACTATACCTTTCAAATGGTTTTCTTATTATTTTTTACCTCCTAACCACTGAAGTCTGTTGTTCCACCTCTTCCTTAGATTCAGTCGACTCATCTGAATCATCTTCTTTTCTCCTCAGTTAAAATCGCACCGTATCGAAATTATTCTCGTTCTGAATAGAGTGCTCAAGCTCAAAATTACCTCTGACTTATTTGAAGACAAGATATCGAATGTAAACTATTCTCCTTCGATATGAAAGATTCCATATCTTATATCATTTCATTCCTTCTTTATATCCAATGAAAATACACATGACTGCCTTCTTGTCTAGCTTTCTCCTCTTTTCCTTGGGAACATGCACAAATGCATCACAGCCAAACACTTTGAGATGTGCCATTGAAGGATTCTTACTCGACCATACCTCATGTGTATTTTTGTTGACTAGTGTCGATGAAGGAGACATATTCACTATATATATTGCAGTGTCTATTTCCTTCTCCCAGAATTTGTGTACGCGCCTAGCACCACTAATCATTATCTTTGCCTTATCCATCAACGTCATGTTCATTCTCTCAGAAACTCCATTTTTTTGTGGGGTATATGGTGTGGTATTTTTTCATGCTATTCCATACTACTTATAGAACTGATCAAATTCATTTCCACGGAATTCACCACCATTGTCATTCCTTAACACTTTAATCCACTTCTGTGTATGGTTTTCCATAAGAGATTTAAACTCCTTAAATTTCTCGAAAACCTATGATTTATTCCTCAGGAAATATATCCATGTCTTCGTGGAAAAATCATCTATGAAGGACACATAATAAATGGATCCACCAAGTGAAGGCACTGTAACTGGGACAAACACATCACTATGAACCATTTCTAGAATCCCATTTTCCCTTGTCACTCCATATGGGAACCTCACCCGAATTTGTTTTCCCTTATCACTCCAGATGGGAACCTCACCTCTAAACCACATTCAGGAAACCATTCGACCATACCTTTGTTGTGCATATCTCGAAGTACTTTTTCTCCATTGTGTCCCATCCTCTCATGCCATAAACTATTCAGGTTGATTTATCATGTCTTGTCGAGTCGATTTCTACTGACTTATCTCAAGTTGAGTCGAGTTGAGTCAACGTTGAGTTGATTCAAGTCACAATAGAGTCAATTTCATGAGCAATGATGTTGTTTCATCTAGTCAATTTGACATTCCCTAACAGCTTGTATAGAGTACCAATCCGAACTCCTTTCATTAAGACCATCGCACCTCTGATCATTTTTCATGAATCCTTATAAAACAGAGTATGAAAACCTGCATTACTCATCTTGCTGACAAATATCAGGCTTCTTGCCAAACCTAGAATTTGTATCACACTTGAAAGGGTTATTTTCCTCCCATAATGTAGTTTCAGTTGAACTCTTCCTTGTCTAACAATCCTGGTTGTCGAGTCGTCCCCTAAGAACACATCACCCCCATCATATCATTCATATTCACATAACCATTCTTTATGTAGTGTCATATAATAAGATTCTCCTTATTCGATCAACAAAACATCTTGATCTAACTGTGTACTGGTTGATGCTAGGTACACATCACCACCCTTATTCGGGGTCTTCTTTCTCTCAGTCAACTGCTTCTCGTCAGATCCAACACTGAATTATGTTCCCTTCGACTTATAGTCCTTTTTATAATGCCCATATTTACCACATTTCCAACATATTTGTGTCGAATAAACCGGGGATTTATATCTACCCTTCTACTTGAAATTTCTATCAGAGAATCTACCTTTATCTGTGTCTATCATATGACCTCTCACTACTAGAGCATATTTGGTAGATCCATCCATGTTATTCCTTCTCATTTCTTCTGAAAATAGAGAAGAAACCACATCCTCTAGTTCTAGTGTGGTTGTATTACTCTCAATAGCCACAACTAAGCTATCCCATGAGTATGGAAAATAACATAATAGGCTTATACACTTCCCCTCCTTAGTGATTTTAATATCCACAAATTATAAGTGGCTTACAATGGTATTAAACGAATTTAAATTCTCAGTCAGCAAACTTCCATAACTCATCCTTAGAAGATACAATCTATTTCTGAGAAACAACTTGTTTACCAGAGATTTCGACTAGTATAAGCTTCCCAACTTGTTCCACGGTTTCTTCTATGAATCTTCAACTGATACATTCAGTAGTACCAAATCTGCAAGACAAAGCTGAATCGTACTTCTTACTCTTCTTTCGATTTTCTCATATTATTCCATCATCATGCATCTTGGTTGGGTACCTAGATAGACCGTTGTCCATTTTTCTCGATCTACAAGAATGTAAGGTCTCTTTCCCCATAGAGCCTTATAAAACACAAGTTAAAAATAGAGAGTAGATAAATATTATCCTGTACAATCTAATCTTCATCATTTAACCATAATTTATTCAACAGAAATTAAATTTATTAAGAGCATGAAAATAAATCATGTAACCATCACATAACACAGCATATTCAGTACCTTAATGATAACCACCTAACATAGCGTAATCATGAAAATACATACCTCTGTCTGATGCTATTTCTCCAATCTATGTATGTCCTTCTTGCTGCTCTGCCCAAACTCTGCCCAAAACTGAATCCTTCCTCCCTTCCAGCTAGGAATAGAGCTTATCCAGCTCCCTATCTCCAGGATTCTGTGAGGATTCCTGGTCCCAGAGCCCAAAATTCCCAGCAACTGATGCACCCCTATAACAATCCACCCAAACTCCAAACCAAAAAAATACCCCCAAAAAATACAATCCCTAATCTCCAATGTTGCTTCCTTCCCCACAAATTTCCAAAAGTCCCTCTCTCGATTGCCTCTGCCCCCTCATATCCTCCTCCCTTTCACCACCTCCTACCTTCCTTTAATTCCACCCACCTTATCCCTCTATTCAATACCCTATCCCTCCATTCAATACCCTATCCCTCCATTCAATGCTTTATCCCTGCATATGTAAATTTTTCTAATAATAAATTAAAAGTTATTAAGCCTTTAATTCGTTACCCAAACATTAAATGTGTTAATTAATCAATTAATTAATTAATCAACATATATTAAACAATAAATAAATAATTATTTAATATTATTAATAAATAATCATTATTTAACTAATACACATTAGGACAGTTAATTATTTAATTAACTATACTTGATAAACCTTAAGCAACTATTTAACTAGGGTTGTTACATACACCCACCCTTCAGGAAACTTCGTACCAAAGTTAAAGTATTTTATGATACAAGGCAAAAGAAACACGGTTCACACATTCCTAACAAATAACTGACATTATTAGTAAGTAAGCCAAGAAACTCATACATACTAGTGCACATGTGCAATAAATGCATGTGTAGCTAGTACATACAAGTCTCGTTCATGTACTAATATCAATCACTATCATCTCTATAGTAATTTCCATATGCATCCAATCCATTCAACAAGACTATTCATTTTATAAAAGAAAATAAACCAATCAAATGTTTGTGAAATCCTTTAATTATAATTATCTAGCTGAACAATGTTATTTAGAACATTGTAGTTTAGTTACATAATTATGAATATTCATATATATATATATACATTTTCTTTTCAGAAGGAAAAACAATAAATTCCACCATAAGACAAATCTCCATACACTCTCAACTATTTCTACTCATCCTTCCTCCCTAACTTACTTCCATCTTCCATTCCTATCCTTCCTCTACTGGACTATCTTGGAGCGTCAACTATATTGACCTAACTCCAAATAGAACCCGTAAGCGGAAGTGTCACTATCTTGACCAAGCTTCCCCAGCAGGAAAATAACAGTCATCATCACACGTCTAGGGGACTATGAGCTAACATCATCCTCCCATGACTTCAGGTTTTGGAGGATACACGGTGGGAAATGCCTCCACCCCTCCTAACAAGACTAGGGTCCACACCCTACAATGGAATATATAGTGGCACTGTGTTGCTGGGAGTTTTGTCATCGTCTATTCAGTTTTGGGCAGTCTTACCATCTGAAATCCTACACTAGTCCACATATCATAGCAATGCATCCAAACCAATATAATTTCACATGCAAAGATTCATACCATATTGTTTCTCGGTCAGTGGTCATGACATCCACTTTCATCATCATTATCCCTTGGCCATTTCATAGCCCATAACCTGTAGATTAGTCTGTAACACAAACTCATACATTTCTATGCATTATCATCATGTAATTGCATACAACCATAATTTCAATTTAGTATCCGCGTACCAACAACTTTAACATCAAAGTTTTCAAGTTAGAAATAGATCTCATAATATCCCATAATTCAATTAATGTTACCCATTCATAGAATTATCATTCACATAATAGATTGCATCATATCAAACATTATCCAAATACATTTAAACATTTATAAAATTTTGCATTCTCACAATATATTGCATCATATCTATCATTATCCAAATACATTTAAACATTCATAAAATTTTACATTCTCACAATATATTGCATTATATCCATCATTATCAAAATATATTTAAACATTCATAAAAGTTCATTCATCTTAAAAGTTCAAGTGTATCATTTAATAGTTTCACTGTGAATGGAATATAAAGGTGTTTAGGCCTCGGGTAATCCTGGTTGTCTAATTCAAAAGGTGGTGTTACATACACCCAACCTTCGAGAAACATATTCTCGAGGTGGTCAAAAAAGTGAGGGATAATCTCATGGTAGTGTCTCGGTGTCTTCCCAAGTAGCAGACCCTGGACTATACTTGTCCCACTGGACCTTAAATTGGTCTACTAGACGGTTCTTGAGTTGTCAAACTCTACGGTCCAATATGTGTAACGGTTCTACAATGAGAGTTCCCGCGTCTGATACCTATAATTCCTTCCAATTTAGCTTATGTGATTCATCAACAACATAATGACGTAGAACATATGCATGAAAAACATTATGAGTTTTATGCAAGTGGGGTGGCAGTACGAGACGATAGGCAACGGGTCCAATTTTATCTTGGATTCTGAACGGTCCTATAAATCAAGGTGACAAGTTTGTCCCCTTCCTGAACCATATGCTACTCTTATTAGGCCTGATACGAATGAAAATCTGGTCCCACTTTATAACTTCAGTCGGTCCTATGTGCATCCGCATAACTATTCTGCCTATCCTGTGCTTCCTTTAGTCTCTACTTAATATGAATCACCTATTCTTCCATCTCTTGAATCAATTCTGGCCCAACTGTTACTCGGTCTTCTAATCTATCCCAACTCAACGACATTCTGCATGGCCTTCCATACAGAGCTTCAAAGGGTGGCATTCTGATGGAGCTATGAAAACTGTTATTGTAGGTAAACTCTACCAAAGGTAGGTATTTCTCCCAATGGGTTTGATTATCCATGACATACATCCTAAGCATGTCTTCCATGAGTTGATTTACTCTCTCAGTTTACCCATGTGTTTCAGGATGATAAGTTGTGCTTAAGTTCAACTGAGCCCCCAACACTGACTGCAAACTTGTCCAAAACCTAGAAGTGAATCTGGAGTCCCTATATGAAATGATATTCTTAGGTATCCCGTGCAAATGGATAACCTCACTTACAAACACACGTGCCACATTAGTGACATCATAAGTGTCTCTAACCAGAATAAAATGAGCACTCTTGGTTAACTTATCAACTATCACAAGAATGGCATTGTGTCTATGAGATGTGAGCGGCAACCCCACAACAAAATTCATAGAGATGACTTCCCACTTAGACATAGGAACATCATGTGGTTGTAGGAGGCCTGCCGGGTGATGGTGGTCAGCTTTCACTTGTTGACACTCTAGGCATTTGGCGACGAAATGGACTACATCGTGCTTCATGCCTACCCAGAAGAAAATCTTCCTCATGTCTGCGTACATCTTCTTCACACCCAGATGTGCACAATAAAGTGCTCTATGGGATTCCTTTAGTATGATGCTTCGAATATCTGCATCTTTAGGGATGTACATCCTTCCCCAATATCTCAATAGTTCGTCTGCTTCCAGACTATATCCTTCATACTTTGGATTAAATTTCCTCCCACTCTGGAGGTCTGAAGTAACCTTTAAATACCAACTGTCTCCTTGGAGTTGCGTCAACACACGTTCCCTCATATTGAATTTTAAGGGTACCAAGGATAAGACACATGGTCTCCTACTCAAGGCATCTGCGACCACGTTTTCCTTTCCCTTGATGTATGAAATACCAAAATTGTACTCACTCCATTGCCTTTGTCTAGAATTCAAATCCCTTTGAGTGAAGAGATGTTTTAAACTTTGATGGTCTATTTTGAGCTCAAATTTTTACCCCACAAGATAGTGCCTCCAAAGTTTTAGAGCTAACATTACAGCTGCCAACTCTAAATCATGAGTAGCATAAAGATCTTCGTGTTTCTTCAACTTCCTTGACATATAAGCTATCAATCCTCCATCCTGCATTAGCACGGCCCCCAACCCTTGCTTCGAGGCATCTTGCCATACAATTTGTTCTATCTAAGGTAGGACAACACCACTCGTAAGTGTTCCTCATGCTCTCTTTCATTTTTGGAATAGATGAGGATGTCATCTAGAAATACTTGTACAAAACGGTCTAAGTACTTCTGGAATACTCCGTTCATGAGGCTCATGAATATTGCTAGCGCATTGGTCAATCCAAAAGGTACTACGACAAACTCGTAATTCCCAAACCAAGTTTGAAAGGCAGTGTTAGGAATATCACCTTCCTTAATCCTTGACTAGTGATACCCTGATCACAAATCAATCTTTGAGAATACCGTTGCTCCTTTCATCTGATCAAAGAGGTCATCTATTCGTGGAATTGGGTACCTATTTTTCACTGTAGCATGGTTCAAGTCCCTGTAATCTATACACAATCATAAGGAACCATCCTTCTTCATTACAAAAATTACTGGTGCACCCCAAGGTGAGACACTGGGCCTTATTAGCCTTAAGTCTAGTAACTCTTTCAACTGCATTTTCAACTCACAAAGTTCTAGCTCTGTCATCCGATACGAAGTCTTGGAAATTGGTTCTGCACCAGGTTTTATCTCAATAGTAAAATCAAGCTCCCTCTCAAGAGGTAACCCTGGTAACTCATTCGGAAAAACATCCTTAAATTATGACAATACCGGGTACTGATCCACAGAGGGTCCCTTCCTTTCATTCACTGCTTCCACTACATATAGTCGACACCCTTGCCTCAATCATCACTTAACCTTCATAGTTGAGATAAAGTGTAATGACACCTTTCTCCGTACACCATGGATCTCTACTAGCCTTCCTTCGTTGTCAACACAGTGCACCCTTTTTGCAAAACAATCTACCAAAGCTTGATCAGCTTCTAACCAATCCATTCCAATGATTAGGTCATACGTCCCGAGAGCAGTGATGTATACCTTCAACCTAGTAGTACACACTCCCAGGTCTACTATACAATTATCAATGCTAGGTCCTACCACTTGTTTCCCCCCGAAGCCATCGCGACTTATTTAAATTCATCGTGCTCGTAGGTTGCCAACCCACTCTTTTCTAATGCAGATGGTGAAATGAAACTATCTGTAGCACAAAAATCAAATAAAATATTAACATTGATATGATTTATCATACCTAATGACTCCACCACCATGGATTGACGTTCTGCCTGGTGATTATTAACCGCTACGTAAATCTGGTGGCTGCCACTTTCTCTTCCCATCGGGGCATTTCCTTCTCTATGCACAAATCATGATTGTAACTCTGGGCAGTCACGCTGGTAATGGGGTCCTCCACATCCCCAATAGGTAACATGAGATTGAATCTGTGCATTGTTCTGTGACTGTCTCTGAAATGATTTCCTTCCCCTGGAACCCCTGCCCCTACTAGTTGCTCCCTGAGATAGCCATGGACTTGCCTGTGTCATTGGTGATGAACGAGATGCTGCACTCGCTGCCATTGAAATCCCTATGGCTACTGTCCTTGGTGCGACTCTATTACCATATGGAGGTGGCCTTGAGCCCCCTCCCCTGGGAAATGTCCTAGGGGCCTTGCCCACGAATCCAAGATGATGCAGAAAGGTCGGTCTTATACCTCCGGTTAAGTTCATGTGTTCCTTCGCATAACGCGCATTTTCCATAGCTTCCGCTACTAAAGATGGTTTCCACATCCGTACCATAGCCCTTATATTAGGGTTTAACCCATAGACAAAGAGTTCTACCTATCATTGGTCATTATCCATATATGAAACATATTTGACCAATTCCATAAACCTAATCTCATATTATTCTACGGTTTTGTTTCCTTGTACTAGAGCATGAAACACTCCTACTTGTTGTTCCTCAGAGTAAGCTGGCAGATATTTCCTTCGGAACCTCTCCTCGAAAAGTTCCCAAGACACGATGTCCGGGATAAGATGTAGTTTCTTTTCCAGGTTTCCCCACCAGTTCAAGGCATTGTCTCTCAACTGAAAAATTGTTATCTTCGCCTTTAAAGTGGACGCATAGTCTCTTAAGGAAAAACACCTTGTCATGCCTTCCAACCGTGCATCGGCACGTTCATTGGCATGACCCCCAGCAAACTCCAGAAGTTTGATCTTTTGCAGTTCTCTAGTGATGTATTCGGGTGGAGGTCCTCCCCCTGAATCCCTCGACGCTTCTGGATTACCCATTCTAGATGGTGGGGGCTCCACTTCGATCCCTATTGGTTGACGCCCCTTTAAAGTCTCATTTATGGCCTCCAAAGAGCGCAGTATGAGAGTTAGTTCAGGCGATGGTGGTGGCGTCGTTGGTGATCCCTGCGACGATGCCCCTCTACCTCGATTTCCTCAAGTCCTAACCATCTTGTATAATTTAATCTGCATCAACCAAAGTTGTTAGGGTGAGTTCAACGACATTTCACATTTGCACATCTTAAACTAGAAAACAAGGTTAGGTGTAAGTTTCTTTTTTTACTTGTCTATAAACAAATGTTACTCTCTTTAGGGGAGGTGGCTAGGTTAGGGTTAAAGTGTCTAAGCTTGATGTCTTCACCTAAGAAAACTATTGACCCTCTCGCCTGGTAGTTACGCTAGCACTGTACCATACTCACCACAGTGCATCAGATCCCTTATATGGTGCTTTCTATTATACCCCTATTCTACCCTGACTATTTCCCATAACATGCATCAAACTCCTGCTACTCTACAAGGACTTTTAACCTTTATAAATTATAAAGTTACACTATTACATTCATTAATTATAGGGATATATATATATATATATATATATATATATATATATATATATATATATGATTAATAATCATAGGTTTCAAACCCATTATTAACATTAAAATTTTATAATGTTAATACGTTGTGCACATTATGCTTCTTTACGAGATTGGTGCTTGGATTTGGCTAGTGGAATGGAATGGAAGGGCTTGGCACTTGGCTCAATGGTTGAGGGCATGGAACTCAATGCTTGGTTAACTTGGATAATTGGATATTATACTTCGGGATAGTACTTTATTACTATTGATAATTAATTTATTTATATATATGAATTTATTTTGTAAAGACTCATGTGTGGCGCGTTGGTGTTTGGTTGTTTTCCAAGGCTTGGACTATGGTGAGTGGTTGTGGGTTCAAAACCCATCCTATCCCAATATATATATATTTTTATAACTTTATTAATATTATATATATTTTTTATTTTTTTTCTATATAATTAACATTTATTTTTTTAACAAATTTTGTACGATATATGAAAAAAAAAAAATTAAAAACGTAATTTTAAAGATATTTTAAAAAGAATTAATTAAAAAAATTAAAATTAAAATTAAATAACAGAATTTTTTAAAAGAATTTAAAAAAAAAAATAAGCAATTTTTTTTTATTTGAAGTCGGGCATCGTGGGTGCATGAGGTCCACGTGCCCTCCTTCCCAGGGATCTCATCCTCAACCCTAATTTATTCTCACCTTTATCTCCTCTAACCCTAGCCTCACTCGACAATTTTCATTCTCATTTTTTTTTCAAACGCTCAACAGAGGTGAAGGATGAGGCCAGCCATGGATGCCCCTCTGCTCGGTCGACCCTGGTATCCACGAGTTCTAGGAATGGAGGGTGTGTTGAGCACAATGGTACGTTCCCTTTGCTCCTTCATCGTGGTTCAATTGCTCGGCAGCTGGACTTTGATGCTTGATAGCTTTAGCACCGACGGTGTGATGAGTTGTGTGGTTGGGCCTGTGTGTTTTATGCTTGGTGCGTTGGCTGTGTGTGTGTTTGGCACTGGCGCTGGCTTTTTTTTTTGCTAAAATTGTGTGTTCTATGATTCAGTATATTTGGTGGACTTCCGTGCTTGGATATTGGGCCTTGGACCCATTATGTTGATGCTAACCTGCGTTGTGTTGATTGCAAGTGCTTGGCCGCTAGGTTTCGGGTGCTTAATGCCGGTGGTTGCAGGTCGCATTGATGTGTCGTGTGCATATGTGCTCCCCTCTCCTCGGTGGCTTGGCATTTGACTTGGGCGTCAACTTTGGTGAGCGGTGTTGCAGGTCTCATTGATGTGTCATGCGCATATGTGCTCCCCTCTCCTCAGTGGCTTGGCATTTGGGTGTTTTGTCGGGATTCGGTGCTTGATGAGTGGCTCTCGGTTCTGTGTTTGGAGATTAGGGCTCGATAGGTGTAGGCCAAATATTTTTTTATTTATTTACCTTCTCTTATTTTACCAAGGAACCCCTCGTGGGATTCTCTCTTCACGACTTGCGTAGCTTGACTCGAGCGTTGGCTTGAATGTTGTGTTGTGCTATGCATTGGAATGTTGTCTTAGGCTCAGCAGTTGCGTTGAGATTGCATTTTTGCGTGGCTTGTTTGACGTGTGGGGCACATATAATTCTACTTGGGCCTCTCCTACGCATTCTGAAAACAATAATTCCTCGTGGGCTCTTCCTTATTGTCTTATTTGTTGATATTTGGTGATTGTGTGCTCTGTCTCTGTTGACTTGTTTGTTGTTTATTTTTGTAGTGCATGGAGACCGGTCGTGGCTTTGTATTTTTATTTTTTTTGTACAGCGCGCAGGCTGCTTTTTTTCTCAAGCTTTTCAATGGCATTTACATACACCCTTTTAGGTTGTACAGAACCATCTAATGGTTTCACTGTAGTTCCATCTCCTTTTCTTGCAGAAAAAAGGAAACCAATTGGATCATTTGAAGGGTGGGCACTGATGCTAACTGATGTCTAGGGAAAATTTGGGCAGGCCAGCACACCCAAAATAACTTCTCCTTCATCCAATAAGCCCAAGGCTACAACATATTGGTCTCCTCTAAGAAATCCTTTTGTCCCATCAATGGGGTCCAAAACCCAGTGCCGACCTTATTGTTGGTTGTGGAGCCTGATTATCTTCCTGATGCAGAGGTCATTTGCTTTCAGCCGTGTCTATACCCCATGAAGTATTTACACCCTAGAAGTATGTACACTCTTCCACACAGGGGAGTGCAGAGGGGGGTACCCCCTCTGCAGGGTCCGGGGGGTCCATCCCCCCGGCTGGGGGGTCTGGGGGCAAGCGGGCCCCCAGCGGGGGTTCAGGGGCGAAGCCCCCGAAGCAAAAATTGCCTTATAAAAGTATATTTTAATTTCATTGTAAATCTGGACCGTTCATCATAAGGTCGCAGATCTAACGGTAGAGATTATGTTAGGGTTTTTTGCCCTAGAAGGAAACCCTCTTTTATAAGGGAAATGTATTGTGGCTATGTACGAGGGTGAATATTGTATTCTGAGAGAGGAGACTGTGAGAGAAAGAAGAGGAAGTTACAGCGGCTTTTGCTGTAGTTTGTATCCCTTCATTTGTTGGATAATAATAAAGGAAGGACCTGGCAATTTCTCTGGTGGACGTAGCCCACACTGGGTGAACCACGTAAATCTGTGTCTCTCTTGTATTGTGTGTCTTCTGTGTTTTTGTTTCTGCATTTGTTT
>ML777885.1:855376-883000 GCA_009831015.1 Picea engelmannii
AGATTTGCCTCTATCTATTATTGCAAGTACATCTCCTATTGTTAATGGAGAAATATTATAGGCACTATTATTAGAAATGGTTTCATTTACAAGTGTTGTAATGCATTCCACCATATCTTGTGCATCATTCTTCTGTAAATCTTCTGAATCCTCTTCTGCAACCATGGAAAACACTCTCAATTGTAGTTCCCTCTCAAGCACAAAGCTAACTAAATCCTGAGAACCATAATCGACAACAGTGACAGGAGAATTTTCCATCTTGGCTTGAGTATTTGTTTGTAAAAGGCTCTTCTGCACTGACTAGCATAGACGAGATGTGAGAGAGGCAGCCTCAACTTTAGAGTGAATGCCCTCGACCTTGTGGTCTCTTGGGTGAAACCTTGTGATATGTTACGATTTGGCTCGGCTCAGAGACCTTGGTTGACACACGGAGATTGGGCCTTAGACCCAATAAATTTATTATTATTATTATTATTGGGTTCATTTCTATTATTATTTTTATTTTTTATTTTTTTTATATGACGCGTAATGCACTGCCATGGCCCCTTCTAGTCTCTTGATGTGGGTGTTGTCGATACTTGGGATCCTCTCTTGGCTCTTCGTGAAGGAACTTTGTACAATGGTATTATTTGGAATCGTTCTTGGAGATTTGGACTTGGGCGAGATTTGAATAAAAACCCTATAATTTTAAAAAAAAAAAATTTTGTATGCTTTAGATATGGGTAATCTTTTTTTTTTTTTTTTTAAAGGATTCATTTTTTTTTAGCTTTTGCGATTAAATTACACAATGTTTGTATAAATGCCTTAAATTAGCTTGTTGGTTGTTTGTAAGAATTGACTAAGACTATTTAACTATAAAAACGCACCCTTACATCCATTTAGGAGTTGGCGTAACTTTTAGATCAGAGTTGGCTACACAGTTCCCAGCCAAGTTCTTAGAAATAAATGGAAAAGAATTCAGTCTGCCTGTTGCTTGGGCTTAGGTCAAGTTAAGGAGGATCTTAGTAATGTTTACATTGAATGTCCTCTCTTCTTTATTTAGTATATAGCATTAAAGTTGTTAAACTACACCCTATTTAATATTCAATAGACATAGAGAGAGTTTCAATAAATACCCCTGATTGTTTTACAATATTACAACTGTAACTCTTATTAATTCTCATCCTGTGCAGGTGAACTCTTATTAATTCTTAGCCTGTGTAGGTGAAGATTCATTCTTACAGGTGGATAGAACCAAGGAGAGTATATCTTTTTCTAATGTACATACCCTCCTTCAATTCTCCTGGGAAGCAAGCACACTCTCACGTTCATTCTAGGTAGTCTACTTAGGGTTATAGGTCATTTATGTTTATTTCTATTTGAGTTGATTTAAGGGTTTTAGGCTATAGGATGGGAGTTGTTTCAGGAACTAGTTTGCACAATTATGTGGGTGGTAAGGCCTTAGGTTTTAGTTTTTGAAACCAGGCTCTAATACCATGTGTAAGGTCTCTTTCCCCATAGAGCCTTATAAAACACAAGTTAAAAATAGAGAGTAGATAAATGTTATCTTGTACAATTTAATCTTCAGCATTTAACCATAACTTATTCAGCAGAAATTAAATTTATTAACAGCATGAAAATAAATCACGTAACCATCACATAACATAGCATATTTAGTACCTTAATGATAACCACCTAACACAGCGTAGTCATGAAAATGCATACCTCTATCTGATGTTATTTCTCCAATCTTTGTCTGTCCTCGTTGTTTCTCTACCCAAACTCTGCCCAAAACTAAATCCTTCCTCCCTGCCAGCTAGGAACAGAGCCTATCCGGCTCCCTAGCTCCAAGATTCCGTGAGGATTTCTGGCCCCCGAGCCCAAAACTCCTAGCAACTGATGCACCCCTGTAACAGTCCACCCAAACTCCAAACCAAAAAAATACCCCCAGAAAATACAGTCCCTAATCTCCAATGATGCTTCCTTCCCCCCAAATTTCCAAAAGTCCCTCTCCCAATTGCCCTGCCCCCTCATATCCTCCTCCCTTTCACCGCCTCCTACCTTCCTTTAATGCTACCCACCTTATCCCTCCATTTAATACCTTATCCCTCCATTCAATACCCTATCCCTCCATTCAATGCTTTATCTCTGCATACGTAAAGTTTTCTAATAATAAATTAAAAGTTATTAAGCCTTTAATTCATTACCCAAACATTAAATGTGTTAATTAATCAATTAATTAATTAATCAACATATATTAAACAATAATTAATTAATATTATTAATAAATAATCATTATTTAACTAATACACATTAGGACAGTTAATTATTTAATTAACTATACTTGATAAACCTTAAGCAACTATTTAACTAGGGTTGTTACAAAGAAGATATTCCATTTTAATCTTCCAAAGCTCAAAATTCTGGACTTTGAAGTTTTTTATCTCTATTATGGGACTGCTCGCCATTCTTTACCACAATATTTAACATAATTTATGACTTACGACTCTTACTTTACCTAGGGTTTAGTTCTCATATTCAAGATTGGTAAATCAAGATCTGATACACTTGCCAAAGAATAACACCACTCTGATAACTCACTTGTCAAGGCATACATAATCTTTGATACCACATGTTAGGAAATGAGAGACACTTCCACACTAATCCTAGCAGAAGAGAAGAATAATTTAATCAAGAACACAAATGACACAAGCAATCATACAGTACACAGATATTTTACCCTGGAAACTATAAACCGGGAAAACCAGTATTCCTTTGAGCATTCTGCTCTCTTTTTTTCTTATTCAATCTGAATAAAGGCTACATGTCTAACCTTGGTCCAAACCTAAGACAAAATCGACATCATACCCTATTTCCTGCGCAAGAAAAACCCTGTACCCAATCTGGCTTACATATGCATGACTAGCAACCTACATCTAAAGATTTCTTTAAATACTGGCTATCCTAAGATTCATCAATTTGCATTTACAGCCTTACAAAACACCTCTTTATAGGATTTACAACAAGAAAACCCTAAATATTGGTGCCCAAAAATGGTTACAGATCCATGCATATCATTGGATACAAATCCCACAAATCATGGGATTCTGTTAAAGTCGAATCCAAGTCGTATTACCAGTTGACTACCAATCATCCTTCATTAAGTCTCTAGTTGGTCATCTCACACCCGCAATTCAACCTCTTGTTGGTTGAATTTCCATCGATATCTACGACTTCAACTTTACCCATTCGACTACCTCTACCTTTGACTTGTTGTCGATCCACCTCGACCTTGAATATTGTCGATCTACCTCGACCTTCGACCATCAATCAATTCACCTCGACTACACTTTCACTGAAAAGAATATAACAAACCAAGGATGTATTTAAAGAGATATTAGGATTTCCTCTAAAAAGAGACATTGATTTCTCTATTAATCTCATGCCTGGATCAACACTTGTATCCAAGGCTCCATATAGGTGATTACACCAATGTTGAAGGAGTTACAGATGCAACTTGAAGAGATTTTGAAGAAGGGGTATATATGCCAAAGTGTGTCTCCTTGGGGTTCCCCAGTATTTTTCATGAAAAAAAAGGATGGTATGCTAAGACTTTGTATCGACTTTAGGAAATTGAACAAGGTAACAGTAAATAACAAGTATCATTTTCAAAGGATAGATGAACTCTTTGATCAGCTACGAGGCGCACAGATATTTTCAAAGATTGATATCCAATATGAATATCATCAAATGATAATTAAGGAAGATGACATCAGCAAGATTGCCTTTAGAACAAGGTATGGACGTTACGATTTCACAGTGGTGCAATTTGGGTTATCAAATGCACCAGTTGCCTTCCTGTGTTTGATGAATGGGGTTTTTAGAGAGTATTTAGATAAGTTTGTCATTGTATTTCTGGATGACATACTTATCTACTCAAACTCTGAAGAGGAGCACAAGAAACACTTGAGGATGGTATTACAGGTATTGGGGGAACATAAAATTTATGCAAAGTTGAGAAAGTGCTCATTTTATCAGTGACGGATTCATTATCTGGGTCATATCATTTCCAAGGAAGGAATAGTTGTTGATTCGGAAAAGATAAAATCCATTGAGGAATGGTGGACACCAAGAAATGTCGTAGAGGTAAGGTCCTTGATGGGACTTGTGGATTATTACAGAAGTTTTATTGAAGGATTCTCAAATATTGTGCATCCAATTACATCCTTGCAAAAGAAAGGTGTGTGATTTGAATGGACTCCAGATTCTGCCAGAAGTTTTCTGCACTTGAAAAGTTTGTTAACAATTTTGAGAATTGTTGATCTAAACACAGACGTCATTGTGTGCATGAATTCATGCAAGGAAGGACTCGGTGGAGTCCTAAGCCATAATGGATCACATGTGGTGTGCTACGAATCTAGAAAGTTAAAAGAGCGTGAAAGGCCCTATGCTACTCATGACTTAGAATTGGAAGCCATGGTGCATGCCTTGAAGATGTGGTGACATTATCGCATGGGTAAACTTTTTGAGTTGAGGACAGATCATTGTGTTTTGAAGTATTTTTTTGGACAACCAAGTTTAAATGCCAAACAAAGCAGGTGGTTAGAGTTCCTCAATGCGTATGACTTTGAAATAAAGCATATCAGAGGAAATGATAACAACATGGATGACACACTCAGTAGAAGGGTGCATGAGATGCATGCTAGAGTCATTAGCATGTAGGAGTGATATTTTTGCGACAAGAATTTTAGAAGTTTCCAATTCAGATCTGCGCTATGTGGACATAAAGGATAATTTATGGGAATATATTCCATAGAGTTTTGAAGGTTATGAGCTAAGAGGGGATGAAATCCTCATGTATAGACGCAGAGTCTATATGCAAAATGATCAAGAGTTGAAAAGTCTATTATTGTTGGAGATGCATAAGATTCCTTATGTTGGAAATCTAGGCTACCAGAAGACAATTGTCACAGTAAAAAAGCAATATTATTGGCCAGGGATGAAAAAGGAGGTTGTTAATTTTATTTCTAGATTCCTTGAATGTCAAAAGGTCAAGGTTGAGAATAGACATCCAGTTTTTTTTGTCTACATCATTTGCTTATTATTGAGTGGAAGTGGGAAGTTGTGACCATGGATTTCATTACCAATTTTTCTAAGACTGCTAAGCAACATGAGTCTATTATGGTGGTGGTGGACAAGATTACTAAAGATTCCCATTTTATTCCAGTGAAGTCAGCACACAAGGAATCTAACATTGTTAAGAGATACATGAGAGAAATTGCTAAGTTACATGTTATACCTAAGACAATTGTATATGAGAGATTTTCCAAGTTTACATTGAACTTTTAGAAAGGGCTATTCAAAATATTTGGGACAAATCCGAACTTAAGCATAGCATATCACCCTGAGACAGATGGTCAAACATAAAGAGTAAATTGGATGATTGAATATATGCCCAGGATGTATGTGATGGATAAACCATCCAAATGGGAAGATTACTTTCATTTGGTAGAGTTTGCTTACGACAATGGGTATCAAGCATATTTAAAGATGAGCCCATTTGAGGCACTTTATGGTAATAAGGAATCTAGTAGGTGAGGAAAGTTTAGGAAGACTAGAGATAATGAGGCATCTAGTAGGACTAAAAGAGGGATATCAACTAGATGTCAAAATATTAGAATAAAATTCCATAAACGAATGGATTTGTTTCTCACGAAAGGGGGGTCATGTTCTTATGATGATGAGACCATAAGCGACATAGAGGTGGCCTTGAGGTAAAATATCTAGTGAAACAATGGGTACCCAAGGATCTTCCTTGCCTAAACACAATTTTTTGTGTGAAAGAGAGGATATTTCATATTTCACCCTCATCATTACCCGGTTTTGGGTTGTTTTGCATGGATGGCATAAAGGTGGGTTACGACAAATGTATTGAATTGATGGAGTATGTTGGACTTGTTGACGCTTAAAAATGCAATGATGAATACTATGCTCGCAAATGATTTCCAAGATCTATTAATTATTTATAATAATAATAAACTAGTAGGTGGGACCCCCTTGTAGACTTGTGGCGCTATGATGGATATGTGATGCTTATATTTTGTTTTCTATTGTGATGGTATGAGCACAGTCTTCTATAGTTCGTTGTTTTGAATCATGGTTAAAATGTTGTGGTGACATAAGATGATTGGTTGATTAATGCATGGCACTGATAGTTTTGATGACCACTCTCAGATTATGTTAAGGTTTCCCTATGGATGAAAGGATTATTATAAGTTTTGTTCTGATGTTACAATTAATGTGGCATAAATTGGTTTAATATGATATCTATAAAAGGGATAATATTGGGGTTCTTTTAAATTAAAGGACAATACAAAAGCTCTAATGTTATGTATTATTGTGACAAAATAGGTGCAACAAACCTTTGCTACTAGACTTATGTGCCTTATTGGATGTTATATGTTGAATTCACATGGGTTAATGTTATAGCACATTGTTATTTTGAAGAGTTTGACATTACAAAGGTGGCGCTCTATGAAATTGGTATATGCCAATGGTTATGTGGTTGATTTAATGCTTAGTGATATGGAGAATTGGATGGCTCATACATTGAATTGAATGAGGTTGGAGGGAGAAGTGGCGTGCATTTACTGCACGTCACTCAAACAACCCTCGAGGCCCGTCACCATAGTCATACTTGCATTTTGGTTTTGGGCTCTGGTGGTTGTTGATGCTCTACGATTTTGGTTGTGAAGAGGCATATATACTAACTCTCTTCCTCACACAGGATTTAATAGGTATGGTTCCTTACTCTTCCATCCATGATGTTTTTTCTACCCTCCGGATTAATTTTTGGCTCAAGATTGGTCGCGTTCTATGTTTTTCTTAAGATATTATTGGATATTTAAACTGTGTAATTGGTGTTGTACCTATGGGTTCTTCTGGTGATTATGTTGGACTGTTGGGTTTTTTTTTTTTTGTTTAAGGGAATGGTTGTGCTCTCCTCGTTGTGGGTAATCTTTGTATGAGTTTATTGATGAATGACAGTGAAACATGCTCAGTCGGCTTGGGTTTTTGGGTCTAGTTCTTTGTGGAGATTTATTATTATGGTTGACTAGCTCTGAGCTTTATGCATGGGTGTTACAAACAGTCTCTATTTTTTAAGATTTTTCACTCCTTTTTTTGTCTCTGTGGTTCACATTTTCAATCCTCTCGGTCACAATGTCGATTGTTGGAAGTTTAAAGGGTTCTTTTCCTTGACTTGGCACATCTCTGAGATGTTAGCTATCATTGTGTTTCTGTCACTCACACTATTGTCTGGAAATTGTTGCACAATTGGGTTTAACATCACCCAGAAATTTTAATGGAAGTATTATACGTGTTTTGGTTAGGCATAGGTTTATGGTTTGGGAATTCATTTTACATTATTGTTTAAGAGATCACTCCTTCTCATTTTTCTGTTGGAGGTGGCTAACTATCATTTTGGTAACCCTCATTCTCAAGAGTATTGTTACATGATATATATTTGTGGTAAAGTTTGAATGGTACGAGTTGTCTATGTTTTGAGGACTTATTCCTTTGATTGAGCACTTGTTCTTTCTCTCCATTTTATTTTTTTAAACCCTAAATGTGATTTGGATATCATTTCAAATCCATTCAAGGGTAAACAATCACAGTGTGTGCTTGGTCGATTGGGCACGATTTGGCTCTGTTTCGCATTGGGCAATTTTAAAAAGAATTTTGTGCATGCGAAATTATGTGAAGTTTGGGCTCAAGAGATGCATTTTAATTATTGAATGTTATTCGAATCAATCCTTATGTTGATTATATTTTTAAAGGAGACAAGTGCATGAAAGTATTGGGGTCCTATTAAGATTTTTAATGCCCAGTTGATTATGTCAAACAGTGTTTGAATAATGGACAAATTGTGGTTAATATTGTGCATATTCTTATTTGATTTTAAAGAACAAGAATTGGTTATAAATGGTTGGGATCACTATGTGTTTTCTATTGGTTTTAAAAGGAAAATAGATTTAGCATTGGATTTATAGATGTTTGTGGCTCAAAGGATTATTTTGTTCATCATATCGATTGCAAGATTGTTTGATAGGATTTCTATATAAATATTAAATAGATGCAAAGGCTACTGTAATTGAGTATTTATGGGAATATGAATAGGTTTGTTTTTTTAATTCAACAAGCAATTTTTAAAAGAAGTGACAGTTTAGATGGTGGTTTTGAAAAGTGGATGTTGATTGAATTATGGAGGTCTAAATAGAGTTATGTTTGATTGTTTGATTTGAGTTATTTTTATATGAACAGTATCCATATTATATCCCTGTAATGCTACCACTTTTCGCTCATTATATACCCCTCATAATCCCAATATCATTATAACATCCTTGTTCTGTAAAATAAATTAAAAACATCGGTGTAACAGGGACAAACGATATGACGCAGCAATGGTTGGCAATTCATATTTTTTGTTTTTTATTACACGGTCAATTAT
The DNA here is from genome assembly GCA_009831015.1 of Picea engelmannii. Taxonomy (NCBI): domain Eukaryota; kingdom Viridiplantae; phylum Streptophyta; class Pinopsida; order Pinales; family Pinaceae; genus Picea; species Picea engelmannii. Next base: position 863,865 of record ML777885.1, read on the forward strand.
TTAATGAATTGTTGAGAAATATTTGCGTAATTATCCCCTCTCATTATACCCCCTTTCACTCATTACACTTCCTCCATATGTCCCATGAACCCTGTCAGCCCCTTCTCACTTGGAAATTATTAAATAGTTTTTTTATGGATGGATTTCCATGTATCTTATGTCAATTTCTGAGCCAATTATTGTTTCATGCAAGCAGAATGTCATGTATGGTTTATTAAGGTCTTAGTCACTGACAAATTGATGCTACGGGATTATTTTCTTCGGTAGGGGTAGCCATGGTAGAAATAATAGAGGAAGAGGAAACTGGAACAGAGTGCCTAGAAGGCCTATATTCTCCATTCATTTTGATGTTGATCCCCAGGAATTGAACCAGATTTTCCAATTTGAGTTCTTTAACTGGATTGGGCAAGGAATAGTACAACATTGACTAGAGAGACCTCCCTTCTAGCCTCAGAATATCCATGGTATTCATGTGCCTCCTCATGTCTCCATGCAACTAGAAGTCCCTACAAATGATGGATGGAAAGAGATTGTCAATCTGGTTGTCTCTCACTATCGTGGCTAGCCCAATTTGTCATTACCTCCTCCACCACCTGTGAATCCTAATGTTCATATTTCCCCTGTGCATTCACCTGTTCAATCCTCACATGCTAGTAAAAGGATTAAAACTGATGTCGCCCATGTGCAAGATAAAGGAAACGTTGTCGCCTCCCCTTCCTCTCCTTCAAATGAATCTTCAAAATTTGTTTCCTCATGTATGCATATGAAGGATGATTGTTCTAATGTAATTAGTGAAATACGGCCTCAAGATTCAAATTCGCCTCGGGCTACTTCTGGAAAATTAAAAGGGGACAACAATGATAAAAGAAATATTGCCTCTCAAAGTGGAAAGTATGGATTTTAATTTATGTGTTTTTATGATTGAGTTGATGAAGACAGTGGTCTGCAGAAAGTTTGGACGACAAGTTCTTTTTGGATAATATGGATTGTGTGGATATTTATATATTTTTGGATACGATTTAAATTATTTCTAGTATTTAAAGATTCAATTTTGAAGGTATCTAAGGGAGTTACAAGGGTGGTATGTGTTGAATGATTATCCATTGTGTTTTATTTTATAATTTGAAAAGAATAGAAGGAGAAAGAAAGACTAAGGTTTTCTCTTTTGATCTCATGAGATAGTTTCAGTTTTCATTCATTCTTGAGTTCATTCAAAGCCTAATTCTCTTTTTGACATCAAGGTTCAAAACTAAACGAACTCATTTAGATTCTTGTTTTAGAGGTGTTGATCCATCCTTGATAGTATGTGTATACTTGTTTGTTTATGGATTCAGTTTCATAGCTAATAAAGGATATTTTGTAGAGTCAAATTGGCAGCAGTCTGTGGAAATTTGATCCAAATTATAAATTTCATTTTCTACTTCTTGTCAGAGTCCTTTTATATGGTGTTCATTGGGGATCTCTAAACTAGACTTTGTTCCATACCCTCACGGGGGTTTTGTAAAGAGAAAAACACTTTTGATATCTCAGAATGAAATAAAGAATATTTCTATTCTATCTCATTTGTGTGTATTGTGACTTCGTTTCTTACTTTTGATCTCCATATTTACTTTCTGTAATCTATATGTTTTTCAGAAATTTATACAAAAATTATGTTATTTTTCAACATTCTTTTCATTAATAAATCAGCCTAAACCCTTGTAATTAATACTTGTGGATTGGGAAAATATTTTTGAAGATATAAAACATAGGGTAACATTACTGACTATCTTGTCCCAGCTAGGAAAGATTTGAAAATGTTTGAGTAAAATAATTCATATATTTTCCTCAACATTTATTTGGCGACCATACCGGGGAGATCTTCCATATCTCTATGGTTGATTTTATTTGTGATTATCATTGAATATTTTTATATTTATGCTTTTGATTCTTTGACTATTTTCTTTTCTTCATGAAAGTACATGTTACAAGGCATCCCAATATTGAGCCTGGTCTTAAACACCAAACCAACATTTCTTTAACTTTATTCAATGTCATCTTAGAAACTGCTAACACCCGGGCTGAGCTTGAATGCTCGTGGGAAGTAATTGAACAAGACATAAGTTTTTGATAATGTTGGGAGGATAGGAAAAGGTAGCCTAGGACTCAGCTATATCTTTCTTTTTCCTAAAGTTTTGATCTTATTTTCATGTCCTTAAACCCTCGCATCTCTAGAAGAAGAAGAGGTTTATCTCCTGAAATCACCCCTATCGTTGAAATAGGAAGAAGAAACGTTGTTTTTTCAACCCTACAAGGTACTTTAAGGAGAAATTTTTCTGATTCATCTAATTCATCTTTCTCTCCCTTACCCACCATTCACCAAATGGCATTTGTGGGTGGCTTTGGTGGCACTAGAGGTGTTTCTTCATCTCAACCTTTATCCTCGTCAGTGATTGGTAGCTTGTATATCCATCAAGTCCCTATCCAATCTACTACCAACCCCACCAAGGTCATAAACAAGTATGGACTTTTTCAAATCGAAGAAGATGCTACTACTACCTCGTGGCATGTATCCTCTCCTCTGAACCTAACACCTACTACTCATCCACTTCCAAAATTCAAAGAGCATCTCCCTAGGTTTTCTGGAAATAACATAGTCACTACAAATGAACACTTGTCGGCATTCTCTAATGCCTGTCACAATATAGGATCTAATGAAAATGATACTTGTATGCACTTATTTGTTAGTTCCCTTGAAGGGAAAGAAGCGACAGATTTCTTTGATCTTCCTCCCGAGATTCTTTTCACTTGGGAAGAGTTAGTTTATTGGTTCAAATCTACTTATGGGAAGTCTAAAATACCAGCCGAACAATTACAAGAATACAATAACATTGTGTACAAGTACAATGAGACTATCAAGTCTTTCAACTTATGTTTCACCAAGTTATATAACCAAATTCCCGAATGTATTCTCCCCCAGAACCAAGCCACTTTTTTGCATTACTATAATGATCTACCTTCCCCTTATCATCATAGGCTTGAAGAAAATATATTGACAATCTTGGTTCCACTCTGCATACTTTTCTATAGTATGACGAACATCTTGAAAGAGCAGGTCTTCCCAAAGGAGACTCAATTAAACAAACGAACATGTCTTCCCTCTTACAACTTGTACAATATATGAATAATTGAATGATAGAATATGAGCAGAAGGGAAATGTCCCTTCACTTAATCCTGGGGCCTCATCTTCTTCTTCACCACCCTTTAGGAATCCTAATTAAAACAACTTTCAACCCAAAGCGATCATGCCTCGCAGTTGGTGTAAATTTTGCGAGGAACATCATGAGGAAAGTACTTGTGTGGTAAAGAAGACTGCCAGAGATAAAATATTTGAGAAAAGGCCTGAAACTACCATTGTTGTTCTAGATTTCGTAGACCTAGAAGATATCATGATCATAAACACTAGGAATAAATCCTATGCTTCAAAAGGAAAATATGATCCCCCTTGTACTTATTATAGACCAAGCTCATATTTACCAGCTGCTACTATACAAACTACTAAAACTCCTGATAGTCAAGGAACTCCCTTCCCTCTTCCCTCTTCCAAATACAACATTCTCAATCAATTGGCTAATATCAAGGTCGATGCTACTCTTCTAGACATAGTTTTTGTCCCTGAGCAACAAAAGAATTTGAAGAATTTCATGGAAGGAAAAGATTCCACCATAGCCAATCTCTTTGAAGAGGTAAAAGAAGAGGATTCTAGTGTAAATAAAGTAGGTGTAAATAGTTTATACACCCTATAAAAAATCCTCCATTTTTCATTTATGTAAAGATTATGGACAAAATAGCCCATTGTTTTCTAATTGACGGCGGTTTGGGCCCAAGCGTAATGTTGAAAATTATTATGGAAGAGCTAGGATTGTCTTGTACAAATGGAAATTCCAGAAGCATGCTCTCTTATAATAGTTTACAACAATTGACCATAGGTGAAATCAAAGATGTGACTTCGGTTTTCTGCACGCATCTTGGAATAAGAACAACCCTTAATATTCAGGTAATTGACATGCCAGTGAGTAATTATTCAATCATCTTAGGAAGAGACTAGCAAGCTTTGACAGGTGGATATCTCTCACTTGATGGGACACACTTATCCATTCCTTGGAATGGAAAGAACTTCATATTCCTAAGGGAGGGAAGGATTTCACCATATATAGAAAGCATCCCACATCCTAATGTAAATTATGTCGAGGAGGACCTAGGAGTGTATTCCATATTCGCAGATGAGGATAACACTACCCTGGAACAAATTGACCTGGAGGATGGGATGTGACATATGCATTTTGATGGTTCATGCTCCAACAAAGGTAATGGAGCCGGCATTATCTTCTACTCACCTATAGGTAAAATACACAACTTTTTCTATAGGTTAGAATTTGCTTGCACAAACAACGTCACTGAATTTGAAGCATTACTGCTAGGCATTGAAAATGACTATAATTTAGGTTGTGGTCACCTTACAGTTTTTGGGGACTCTAAACTTGTTGTAAACCTTGTACATAAAATATATTCTCCTATCAACAAGTTAATGAAACGTTACACCCAAACTATTTGGGCACTTATCTCGAACTTATTATCATTTAGCATCACTCATGTTAAAAGGGAATTGAATTCAATGGCTGACAAGTTAGCTGTTTTTGTAGCCTCTCCTACTCGGCAACTTCTTCCACAAAGACCTTATTATACTTTTTAATATTTATATCGTCTTCATATCCCTGACAATGTAGAGTCATGGAAGGTCTTCCCTAGTGATGAAATAATTTATTCTTTCATACAAAATGAACCATACAAGACCAAGGAGATTATATCCATGGAAAACAACAAGATTCTGAAGGACTTGACTCCTCTAGAAATTTCATTTTCATTGAGTGGTGTAGGAAACAAAGAAACACATAAAGAAGAGGAGTCAAAAAGGAAAGTGGGTGAAACCATTTACTTGAACATTGGGACACCTGATTCCCCAAAGAATGTTATGATAGGTACCCAATGTACTGATGAAGAAAATTTCAAATTCACTGAGTTACTTTGTGAATTTCAAGATGTTTTTTCTTGGTCTTATGAGGATCTTTGTGGTTTTGATCTTGATCTTATACAACATTCCATTCCTATCAAGGAGGGAAAAAACCGATTGCGAAAAAACAAATGCCCATTAACCCCACACTTGAAGCAATTATTCGAAAGGAGTTGGAAAAACTCTTGAAGGTTGGGATAATTTTCCATGTTAAGTATTCTGAGTGGGTTTCCAATTTGGTTCTTGTTTGTAAAACAATTGGTCAGATCCGATTGTGTGTTGATTTCCATGCATTGAATAGGGAAAGAATAAAAGACCATTTTCCTCTCCCTAATATGGAAATGATTTTACAGCAAGTTGCAGGGTCACAGATGATGTCCTTACTTGACGTTTTTCACGGTTATAATTAGATCAAGGTAAAAAGGACAAATAAATACAAACCCACTTTCATTACACGTTGGGGAACATTTTCTTATGAGCACATGCATTTTGTCTTATCTAATGCAGGTGCCACTTTCCAAAGAGCTATGCAAATATCTTTTGATGATCTGATCAGTAATATTATTCATATTTATCTTGATGACTTGACTATATATTCAAAAAAACTGATTGGATCATTTTGGTCATCTTAAAAAGGTTCTCATGCGATGCAGGAAATTTGGCATTTCTTTAAATCCTTCTAAGTTTATTTTCGGTGTTACCAAGGGCAAGCTCCTTGGGAATATTGTCTCTAATTCATGAATAAGCATAGATCCCAAAAGAATTGTTTCTATCCTAAATCTTCCTACTACCACTTCCAAAAAGTAGGTTCAAGCCTTTATGGGAATTATCAACTTTCTCCGTAAGTTTGTTCCTAATTTTCTTGTAATGGTCAAACCAATTCACAATATTCTCAAGAAAGATCACTCCTTTTCTTGGGTTGATGACGTTGAAAATGATTTCTTAAGGATTAAGAAGGCAATCAATTCCACACCGATTTTGGATAAGCCATATTTTGAGAAAGATTTTATTATATATACTAATTCCATAGAGGAAGCAGTCTCTACTATCCTCATACAATTTGATGACCAGAATAACGAAAAACCAATAGCTTACATGACTCAAAGCTTATCATATGATGAATTAAAATATTCTTATATTGAAAAACATGCTTTCTCTCTTGTTAAAGTTGTGGAGAAATTTCACCACTTTATCTTAGGTAAACAGGTGAAGAAATTGATGAACAAGATAACCCTATGTCAGCACTATTTTACATTGACAGTCAAATACTTCTTGTAGATGAACATCCCTAGTACAAAAATATGGTGCATTACTTGCAAAATCAGAGATGTCCAGATAACTTAGATACTCATCAAAGGAGAAGGCTTTGTCTTGAATCTTCCAGATATGTCATTTTAGGAGACTTCTTGTTTAGGAGATCTGTCGATGGTATATTACTTTTTTGTGTAGATAATGAGGAAGCACATAAATTGTTACAATAAACCCATGGATCTTCAGATTATGTTATTCATGTAGGTCGCCACTTTTTTGCTAAAACTATTGCTTTTAAAATTATTAGAAAAGGGTACTACTGGCCTTCAATTGTTCGAGATTCTTATAATTTTTTAAGATCTTGTGACAAATGCCATAAGTTTGTTGGGAAATAACGTCTTTCTTCCATGCCTTTACAACCTATCCTCCCTGAATTTCCTTTTTCAAAATGGGGTCTGGACTTTATCGGTCCTATTGATCCTCCATATTCAGCAGGTAAATTTTTTATCTTGACAACCACAGATTATTTTATGAAATGGACTGAATTTGTCCCACTTAAGCATTTGCATAATGAGCAGGTTATTTATTTCCTTGAAACTAATATTTTTTCTAGATTTGGAATTCCTTTAGAGATTATTATAGATAACGACCCCACTTTTATTTCTGTTAATCTAACTCAGTTTCTAGCTAAAATGGGAGTTAAACATTTTACCTCATCAGCTTATTACCCTCAAGGAAATGGGAAAGCCAAGTCTACTAACAAAAATATGGTTAGAATCATCAAGGGGCTCATTGAAGATAAGCCTCATCAATGGCGCACCCTCCTCACTTACGCCCTTTGAGAATATCACACTACCACCAAGGTGAGCACAAGTTGCACCCCCTTTCAACTTGTTTATGGTCAAGAAGCCATTCTTCCTACTGAGATGGAACTTTCTTGTTTATGGTTGATGATACATATTGAAGAATTGAATTCTTCTAATATCCCTCAAAGGATAAATGCATTGTTGGCTTTACAGGAATGAAGGATGTTTTCCTTGGAGAACATAAAGAGAAGAAAGCAAACTATAAACAAATATTTCATTAAAAGTGCAAAAGATGTCATATTTAAGGTCAATAAGAAATTATTGTTGTGGGATTCATCTCAGGCTGATAGAGGAAGGCATTCAAAGTTTCAAAAGTTATGGTTGGGTACTTTTAAAATCACTTTTGTCCTGGGCGCATATTCTTATATTCTAAAGGACTTGGAAGAGCGGTTATTTGTAGAAATTTTAATAAAAATTATGTATTGCCTGGATTCTCTTGATCTAACAATTATATGCCACTGTTAAATACATAATCACTTCTACAAATATTCTTGCAGAATTTAAAACATGATCACCAATTGCGATATCAAGAAGAAAGATCAATCACACATAACACATATGTTTTACCGAGAAAGCATAAAGCTAAAAACCCCACTATCATATATTATGTATTTATCATGGATCATGAAACAATCTCATACAAAACTCTAATCCAATATCTCTCAGTACAATACACAATCGTCTCACACTTTCATACAAAAATTGACAAATGCATGTGCCAATTTATTGCCTCCAGACAACCTACCTCCTATGTGTAATCCTTGCTAATGGAAATCCCCACATTGAATGAATTCCTCTTGCAAATCCACTGTGTGTGTGGTTGCATGAGTGCACTCACTAATGTCACAACTGATAGTCAAACTGTCCCTTTCACATGTTATCTCAACTGGGTCTCCACCGGATCTGATATGCATGTAGTTAACAGTGGTAAATCTTCAGTTGCATGTGAGACCATTGATTGTGAATTGATAATTAATTCACTGATCTCTAACTAGTGTAAGTTAAGTTACAACTAGTACAACTGAGATTAACTCACTTAACTAAGTTAAAATACTTCACAACTCACATAACTACACATCCAACTATGTTATCACTTTGAATCACTCAGTTACAAATAATTCGACTTGCATGTCCCACCAGTCAACCTTTGAACTTGAATTTCCTAAAGCTAATTGATTTACCACTTCAGTTAACTATTTCCAAGTGCACATTGATAATATATTAATATTTATTTGCCAACTATTATTAAGGTATAATAATAGTCGACATACATCTATAAATAGAAATTGCCCATCATCAATAAATAGAATTTGCTCATCATCTATAAATAGAATTTGCTCATCATCTAAAAATAGACTTCCACCTAAAAATAGCCTGAGGCTCCATCCTAGTGTAGGTGCATAATTTTCACTAGGATCTTCTTGTTGAATCTCAACACTCCCTCTTAACAATAAAGGGATTATCCTTCACCTCAATCCTGTCTCTATGGTATTAAAATTTTCTCCTCATGAGCGCCTTCGTCAGAATGTTTGCATCCTGATCTTCTGTAGGAATGTACTGAAGAAACATGGTCTTCCACTGCACACAATATCTGATATGATGATATCAGATATCTATATGATTAGATATATCATGAAACACAGGATTAATCGAGAGTTTAATGAAACTTTTATTATCACAATGAATCACTGTCGGATCTAAATGAGAACCAAACAAACCAACCAAGTTCTTTCTCATCCAGATAGCCTCACATGCAGCTTGACTCACTGCCATGTATTCCACTTTCGATGAATTGAGTGCCATGGATCTATATTTCTTGGTGTACCAAGAAACAACTGTAGATCTTATACTAAAGATCCCCCCTGATGTGCTCTTTTTGTCTGTTGGGTTGCCCGCCCAATTTGCATCCGTGAAGCCATGCAACTTCACCTCATTCGTCTGTCTGTACCATAATCCATACTCAGATGTGCCCCTCAGGCATCTCAGGAGATGCTTACTTTCCTTCCAAAATTGCTTGGTAGGCTTGATGATCACTTGACTCAGCTGGTTAACCACACAGAAAATGTTTGGTCTCATGTTCACTAGATACATTAGCGAACCCACTAACTGTCGATAGATAGTAGCATCCACTACCTCTCCAAAAGTAGCATCCTCTTTCTTCCAGTTTCCTAGAAGAGGAGTATCCATGGGTTTGCAGCCCTCCATGTGAAACTTACCCAGTATCTCCCTTGCATACTTTCCTTGAGACACAAAACATTCACCATCTCGCTGCCATATTTCCAATCTAAGGAAATAATGAAGAAGGCCCATATCCTTCATCTCGAACTCCTTTGAAAGGTCCTCCTTGCATGAGTGTATCAGTTGCTCATCATCAGTCAGTATTAAATCATCAACAGAAAGAACAATGATTAAAAACTTACCCTCCACCACAATTTGGTATAGGTTTGCATCTGCTTCACTTTTGGTGAAGCTCAGTCTGGTGAAATAGTTGTCTATCCGAGTGTACCAAGCACAGGGTGTTTGCTTCAGCCCATACAACACTCTTTTGAGTCGGTACACATGCAACTCACTGCTGAATATCTCAAATACTTATGGTTTCTTGGTGTACACTTCTTCCTCAATGACCCCATTGAGAAACATAGTTTTTACATCCATCTAATGAATGCGCCAACCCATCTTCGCTGAGAGTGCAAAGATGGATCTTATTAAAGAGTACATAGCGACAGGTGGAAAGGTCTCATCATAATCTATCCCCTTGATCTGTGAGAATCCCCAGGAAACAAATATGGCCTTATATTTCTCCACACTCCCATCAACATATTTCTTTACCTTGTAGATCCATCTCGAACCTACCACTGATCTATCGACCGGTCTTGGGACAATTTTCCATGTACTGTTTTTTATAATGGAATCATACTCCTCCACCATTGCATCAACCCAAGTGGGATCCTGCACTGCTTCCTGAAGTTCATATGGTTCAGTCAAAATACATTTTCTCATGAGAGCCATGTATCCAATAAATTGATCAGGAGATTTTCTTTGTCTGCGCTATGAAGTAGGGTCTCCTACATTCTGTGCAGCATCTAGTCTCAATCTATCAGCTTCCGTGGTGTGCTTTCTGCCATTTCTGATGGATGGCTTTGCATGAGTGGATTCCTCCACTCCATGAACCTCCTCATGTGTCTGATCCACATCTTGAGACTCATATTTGGGAACCAACAGTTCCTCCTCTGCATGCAAGTCTATCTCCCTCTCAAGCAACAACTGCATGGCTTTCCCCTCATCAAATTTTATATCATGTCGCATAATATTCATCTTATTATTAGGAAAATACACACGATAATTATGGGGTGTTTCTGTGTACCCCACAAATATCCCAACTTCAGTAGTTAGGTCCAACTTCTTCATGGTGTTCTTGGTCACATGCACATAAACAGATGAGCCAAAAATCTTAAAATGAGAAACATCAAGTTTCTTACCAGTGAAATATTCTTCAGGTGTACTTGTGCCAAGTACTCTATGAGGACAATGGTTTTGCACATAAACCAAAGTGTTGCATGCTTCCGCCCACAAATGCATTGGTAGGCCCTGATCATGCAACATCGCTCGTGTTGCACCCACGATCGTTCTGTTCTTCCTCTCCATGGCCCCATTTTGTTGTGGGTTATGAGGCGTTATGAGTTCTCTTCGAATTCCTTCTTTGTTGCAGAATTATTTGAATTCGTTAGATATGTATTCTCCACCATTATCACTCCTCAAATCCTTCACTTGCTTCCCCAATTATTTCTCCACCAATTCTTTAAACTCACAGAAATTTGAGAATGTTTGATCCTTCTTCTACATGAAGAAGATCCGGCATTTATGAGAAAATTCATCAACAAAAATAACATAATAATTATGTTTTGTTGTTGAAGAAAACAAGAATGGTCCACACACGTCTGTGTGAATTCTCTCCAGGATCACTGAAGCACGGTTCTCATTTTCATGAAAGGTGGACTTTACATACTTCCCCATGGTGCAACCCTTGCACTGATCTAACTGAGCAAGTGTTCCCATTGGAAGTCCAGTAGATATTTGTTGCATGATTTTCAAGGCTCCATGATGAATATGGCCCAATTGCATGTGCCATAATTCACCCTCATCCCATCTCACCGCTTTTTCTACCTTGCCCATCATGGCAGTGCAACCATCTACCTCCATCTTGTAGAGATTCTTAACTTGAATCCCTATCTTCTTGACTTGACCCATTATTTAATGTCACAGGAAATCATTTCCATCACTGAAAACAACGTCATAGCCTCTGTCCTCCAACATTGTGATGAAGACCAAGCTTTTTTTTGGACCTAGAACATGCATAACATCTTTAAATTGAAATGGTTTACCTTAATCCATCTAAAAGGTAATGGTACCAATGCTAGTCACATTGTATCGTCCATTGTCTCCCATATCTATATGTATTTTGAGATCTCTCTCCTCCAAGTCACTGAAAATCTCCTTATCTCCCATCATGTGGAAGGAAGCACCACTATCAAAATACCACATCGATCCCAATGCACTTGACGCTATGCATGCGATCAAGGAGAAGTAAAGTTCAAATTGTGAGGCAAGGGCCTCACTAGCTATAGCTCCAACAATATTCTTGTTCTTCTTTTTCTACAGATAGTTAGTAGCAAGATGCCCATGTTTGCAATAGTGAAAACACTTCACTTTGGACAAATCCAGCTTCTTGCCTTTAGACTCAAATTTTGAATGGAATTTCTTCCCCTTCCCTTTCCTTGCCTTGGAAGACAAAGAATAATCCTCTTCATCATCATGCTTTGATGAAGATCCATCTCTGGTGTTCCGCCTGAACTCCTCCTGCACTAGATCCGACCATAGTCGTTCCCAATCTGGAAATTTTTCCCTTCCATTGATAGAGTCTTAATAATTGTGCCAACTCTTGGGAAGTCCTAGGAGATCCAAGCTCACCAAATCATCATCAGTGAATTTTATTCCCACACTCCCTAGCTCATCTCGACATTGGACAAACTTCGTGAGATATTTTGGAATGGAGTCACCCTTCTCCATCTTGATCTTCCTAAGTTTATCTTTGAGCACCAATTTCCTATGGTCGTTGTTGTTTTGGAATAGATTCATGAAAGTATTCCACATTTCATATGGTGTGACTTTCCCATGGAGGTTTGAGACAATTTGGTCTCATACTCCCTCCAATGGGATCCTCCTCGCCTTTTCTCCATGCATCAAGATTTGCAGCATCTGGCTTAGGAAAATCTTTGTCAATGACTTCCTTCAAGCCATTGTCTTCGAGTACTGCCTCCATCATGTCCTTCCAAGAAATGTAGTTTGATTTTCCCTCAAGTGAATACTCTAACCTCAAGCCATTGAAATCCATTTCGATCTTGAATCAGTTGTAGCACCAAGAAAGTCTTTCTGCAAATTCGAATTCTATCCAATCACAAACTCAACTTATGCAATCTTTTGTGCTCTGATAGCATGTAGAAATTTTAATACAAATTATTTATTGCCTAGATTCTCTTTATCTAACAATTATATGCCATTTTTAAATACAGAATCACTTCTACAAATATTCTTGAGGAATTTAAAACACGATCACCAATTGCAATATCAAGAAGAAAGATCAATCACATATAACACGGATGTTTTACCGGGAAAGCATAAAGGTAAAAAATCCACTATAATATATTATGTATATATCATGGATCATGAAACAATATCATACAAAACTCTAATCCAAGAGCTCTCAGTACAATATACAATCGTCTCACACTGCCATACAAAAATTGGCAAATGCATGCACCAATTTACTGCCTCCAGACAACCTGCCTTCTATGTGTAATCCCCACCAATGGAAATCCATACAATGAATGAATTCCTCTTGCCTATGTTGTGAATTCATCATGGGCACATCCACTATGTGTTTGGTTTCATTAGTGCACTCACTAATGTCACAACTGATAGTCAAACTGTCCCTTTCACCTGTTATCTCAACTAGGTCTCCACTGGATCTGACATGCATGTAGTTAACAGTGGTAAATCTTCAATTACATGTGAGATCATTGATTGTGAATTAATTAATAATTAATTCATCTATCTCTCATTGGTGTAAGTTTAGTTACAACTAGTACAACTGATCTTAACTCACTTAACTAAGTTAAACTAGTTCACAACTCACATAACTACACATTCATCTTTGTTACAACTTGGAATCACTCAGTTACAACTAATTCGACTTGCAAGCCCACCAGTCAACCTTTGAACTCAAATTTCCTATAACTAACTGATTTTCCACTTCAGTTAACTATTTCCAAGTGCTCATTGAGAATAGATTAATATTTATTGTCCAACTATTATTAAGGGATAATAATAGTCGACATACATCTATAAATAGAATTCGCTCAATGTCTATAAATAGAATTTGTTCATCATCTAAAAATAAACTTCCACCTAAAAATAGCCTGAGGCTCCATCCTAGTGTAGGTGCATAATTTTCACTAGGATCATCTTGTTGAATCTCAACATTATTTTCCTATAGCACCAACGGTTCCCACATGAAACACTATGTGGAACCAGCTTGAAATTTTAAATGATGTATGGAATTACTCTTGTATTATAGTTTTGTGTCATTTCTTTGACTTTGCTTTCTTGTTTATTTATTTTTGTTATTTCATTTATGTTGTTTTATTTCTTTTATTGACTTCTTTTCTTGTCGGAAATAAAATTATGGATCATTTTTTCCACAACGATGTTATTCTGCAAGTATTGTTAATCAATAACAATCAAGTTACATAGTTGTCATGATGTCCCTCCTCGAAGACATCATTGAAATTGTTATCTTCTTCCAGTACTGTTGTTAGACAAGATAATTGGTTTTTCATCCCTATTTTATGCCTTCCTTTTCTTCCCTCTGCCCGAGATTCAAAAAAGAGCACCCCAAAAAAAATTCTCCTTAAAGCAAAGAACGCTTTCACTATGATTAATCGAATGTTATGCATATAGGAATAAGCCACTCATACATAACACTTTACATGAGTTATTCCCAAGATCCAAAATCCTTTTTCCCTTAACCACCTCACTTCTTGTGTTGCATAATCATTTTGATGTATAATTCCTTGATTTTATGTTTCACCTGGTCTTCGAAACCATACCTTTTGAGTTCTTAATCTATTGGAAACAAATTTCCCTATGGATTCATCGGTTTGTTGATGCCTAAAAACACAATGATGAATATTATGCTCGCAAATGATTGTCAAGCTCTATTAATTATTTATATTTATAAGAAACTAGTAGGTGGAACCCCCTTGTATACTTGTGGCACTATGATGGATATGTGGCGCTTATATTTTGTTTGTTATTGTGATGGTACCAGCACAGTATTCTACAGTTCGTTGTTTCGAATCATGGTTAAAATTTTGTGGTGATATAAGATGATTGGTTGATTAATGCATGGCGTTGATAGTTTTGATGACCACTCTCAAATTATGTTAAGGCTTCCCTATGGATGAAAGGATTATTATAAGTTTTGTTATGATATTACAATTAGTATGGCATAAATTGGTTTAATATGATCTTGATAAAAGGGATAATATTGGGGCTCTTTTAAATTAAAGGACAATACACAAGATCTAATGCTATGTATTATTGTGATGAAATAGGTACAAAAAACCTTTGCTACTAGACTTATGCGCCTTATTGGATGTTATATGTTGAAAGCACATGGGTTAATGTTATAGCACATTATTATTTTGGAGAGTTTGACATTATAAAGGTGGGGCACTATGAAATTGGGATATGTCAATGGTTATGTGGTTGATTTAATCCTTAGCTTTATGGAAAATAGGTTGGATAGTACGTTGAAATGAATGAGGTTGGAGGGAGAAGCGACGTGCATTTACTGCACTCCACTCAAACAACCCTCGAGGCCCGTCACCCTAGTCATACTTGCATTTTGGATTTTGGCTCTGGTGGTTGTTGATGCTCTTTGATTTTTGGTTGTGAAGAGGAATACAATCTAACTCTCTTCCTCGTGCAGCCTTTTCCAGGTATTGTTCCTTACTCTTCCATCCATGATGTTTTTTCTTCCCATCGACTCAATTTTTGGCTCAGGATTGGCTGCAGTCTGTGTTTTTCTTAAGCTATTATTGGATATTTGAACTGTGTAATTGGTGTTGTGCCTGTGGGTTCTTCTGGTGATTATGTTGGACTGTTGTTTTTTTTTTTTTTTAAGGGAATGATTGTGCTCTCCTTGTTGTGGGTAATCTTTGTATGAGTTTATTGATGAATGAAAATGAAACATGCTCGATCGGCTTAGGTTTTTGGGTCTGGTTCTCTATGGATATTTATTATTATGTTTGACCAACTCTAAGCTTTGTGTATGGGTGTTAAAACCAGTCTCTGTGTTTAAAAATTTTCCACTCCATTTTTCGTCTATGTGGTTGATATTTTCGATCCTCTGGGTCGCAATGTGGACTGTTGGAAGTTTAAAGGGTTCTTTTCCTTGACTTGGCATAGCTCCAAGATGTTAGCTATCATTGTGTTTCCATCACTCACACTATTGTCTGGAAAGTATTGCATAGTTGGGTTTAACATCACCCAGAAATTTTAATGGAAGTATTATACGTGTTTTGGTTGGGCACGGGTTTGTGTTTTGTTCATTCATTTTACAGTATTGTTTAAGAGTTCTCTCCTTCTCATTCTCTATTGGAGGTGGTTGAATGTCATTTTGGTAACCCTCACTATCAAGAGTATTGTTACATGTTATATGTATGTGGTAAAGTTTGAAGAGTACGATTTGTCTGCGTTTCGAGGACTTATTCCTTTGATTTATCATCTGTTATTGCCTTCCATTTGTTGTGTTTAAACCCTAAATGTGATCTTGATATCGTTTCAAATCCAGTCAAGGGTAAAAAATCACTGTGTGTGCTTGGTCAATTGGACACGATTTGGCTCTGTTTCTCGTTGGGAAATTTTAAAAAGAATTATGTACATGCGAAATTATGTGAAGTTTGGGCTCAAGAGTTGCATGTTAATTATTGAATGTTATTTGAATCAATCCTTATGTTGATTATATTTTAAAGGAGACTTGTGTGTGAAAGGATTGGGGTTTGATTAAGAGTTTTAATGCTTAGTTGATTATGTCGAACAATGTTTGAATAATGGAAAAATGGTGGTTAATACTATGCATATTCTTATTTGATTTTAATCACTATGATCACTGTGCAGTTTCTATTGGTTTTAAAAGGAAAATAGATTTAGCATTGGAGTTATAGATGGTCATGGCTCAAAGGATTATTATTTCATCATATGGATTGCAATATTGTTTGATAGGAATTCTATATAAATATTATATAGATGCAAAGGCTACTGTAATTGAGTATTTATGGGCATAGAAATTGTTTTTTTTTAAGGTCAACAACAATTTGTAAAAGAAGTGACAGTTTAGATGGTGGTTTTGAAAAGTGAATGTTGATTGAATTATGGAAGTCTAAATAGAGTTATGTTTGATTGTTTGATTTGATTTATTTTTATATGAACAATATCCATATTATATCCCTATCATGCTACCACTTTTCGCTCATTATATCCCCCTCATAATCCCTATATCATTATGACATCCTTGTTCTGTAAAATAAATTAAAAAGGTTTGTGTAACAGCGACAAAAGATATGATGCAACAATGGTTGGCAACTGATATTTTTGGTTTTTTACTACACAATCAATTATTTAATGAATTGTTGAGCAGAATTCATGTCATTATCCCCTCTCATTATACCACCTTTCACTCATTACACTCCCTCCATATGTCCCATGAACCCTGTCACCCCTTCTCACTTGTAAATTATTAAATAGTTTTTCATGGATGGATTTGCATGTATCTCATGTCAATTTATGAGCCAATTATTTTTTCATACAAGAAGAATGTCATGTATGGTTTATTAAGGGATTATTTACCGACGAATTGATGCTACAGGATGATTTTCTTTAGTAGGGGAAGCCATGGCATAAATAATAGAGGAAGAGGAAATCGGAACAGAGGGCCTAGAAAGTCTAGATTCTCCATTCATTTTGATGTTGATCCCCAGGAATTGAACCAACTTTTCCAAGATGGGTTCTTTAACTGGATTGGGATAGGAATAGTACAACCTCAACCAGAGAGACCTCCCTTCCAGCCTTAGAACATCTCTGGTATTCGTGTGTCTCCTCATGTGTCCATGCAACCAAAAGTCCCTGCAAATGATGGATGGAAAGAGATTGTCAATCCGGATGTCTCTCACCATCGTGGCTGGCCCAATTTTTCATTACCTCCCCCACCACCTATAAATGATAATGTTTAGGTTCCCCCTGTGCATTTACCTATTCAATCCTCACATGCTAGTAAAAGGCTTAAAACTGATGTCCCCCATGTGCAATATAAATGCAAAGTTGTTGCCTCCCATTCCTCTCTTTCAAATGAGTCTTCAAAATCCGTGCCCTCCCACATACATCTGAAGGATGATTTTTCTCATGTAATTGGTGAAATACAACCTCAAGGTTCAAATCAACCTCAAGCTACTTCAAAAAATCAAAAGGGGGCAGTAGTGATAAAAGAAATATTGCTTCTCAGAGTGGCAAGTATGGTTTTTAATTTATTTATTTTTATTATTGAGTTGATGAAGATAGTGGTCTGCAGAAAGTTTGGGTAGCAAGCTCTTTTTGGATAATATGGATTATGTGGATGTTTATATATTTTTGGATACGATTTAAATTATTTATGATATTTAAAGATTCAATTTTGAAGGTATCTAAGGGAGTTACAAGAGTGGTATGTGTTGAATGATTATCCATTGTGTTTTATTTTATAATTTGAAAGAATAAAAGGAGAAAACAAGACTAAGGTTTTCTCTTTTGATTTCATTAGATAGTTTCAATTTTCATTCATTCTTGAGTTCATTCAAAGCCTAATTCTCTTTTTGACAGTAGGGTCCTATTGTAGACAACAAGGTTCAAAACCAAACCAAATCATTCAGATACTTTTTTTAGAGGTGTTGATCCATCCTTGATAGTCTGTGTATACTTATTTGTTTATGGATTGAGTTTCATAGATGATAAAGGATATTTTGTAGAGTCAAATCAGTCTGTGGCAAGTTGATCCATATTATAAATTTTAGTTTTTACTTCTTGTTAGAGTCCTTTTGTATGGTGTTCATCGGGGATCTCTAAATTAGACTTTGGTCCATACCCTCACAGGGGTTTTGTAAAGATAAAAACACTTTTGATATCTCGGAATGAAATAAAACAGATTGTTATTTTGTCTCATTTGTGTGTATTGTGACTTGGTTACTTTTTCTTTTGATCTCCATATTTACTTTCTATAATATGTATGTTTTTCAGAAATTTATAGAAAAAATTATGTTATTTTGCAACATTATTTTCATTAATAAATCAGCCTAAACCCTTGTAATTAATACTTGTGGATTGGGAAAATATTTTTGAGGCTATAAAACATAGGGTAACATTCCCGACTATCTTGTCCTATCTAGGAAAGATTTGAAAATGTTTGAGTAAGATAATGCATATCTTTTCCTCAACAGGACCATGCTACAATTAAAGAGATTTGATGTGGTTGGTCCAATATACACGTAGTATGCACATATACAGAGTGTCTGCAAATTATTTACAGCTAAAAGAAAATAATCAAAATAAAGTATTGAGTATGTACATTGACAGAAGGCCAAAAGCATCATAGAATATTGCAAGGTGTAACATCCCGCTCTGACGCACTTACCAACTTATTATTTGAGGACACTTGCTCGCAAGTGATCTGGATATATATGATGATACAACTTTTCTTTCATTATGATGCTTTGAGTTATATGACAGGATGTTTTTACTACCTTGGTGTAGACAGGTGCTGCTGACTCAGTTTCTTTGAGTGTGCAGGGTGTCAGACCTGGAGGATGCAGAGGCATCT
>ML777885.1:887032-906329 GCA_009831015.1 Picea engelmannii
TATCACTACTTGTTAGTTGTAATGAATTACTTGTTCTATTGAAATGTTAATATTGGTTTAGGTTAGAATGTCATTGACGAAGATTAAAGCGCAATATGAACGCTTGTTACTTGTAATGAAATACTTGTTCAATTGAATGTTAGTTTAGGTTGAAATGTCATATGAAATATGGTAAATGCTATACCATGTCATTTAAATAGGACGGTTAATTATATATTCAATATGATGATAATTTTGATTTAGGGAAGGGAAGAATGTCATGACGTACCAAGGTCAGGGACTATCAACTATAGACTAGCAATTGTAGTGCATGGCTGAATAGAAACGTTGTTGCCCACCTTGTAAACTAGATGGCCAGATTAGAGTTGAAGTTTATGACCTTTATCTATTTCAATGTGGTTGTAATTAGAAGGGAGATGACATGGTTATCCGGTTGTGATGTTGATGTAGTCTCTTGACTTGGTTGAGACCTACTCAGTGGAATGCCCGAGTTGAATGCGTTCAACTATGCAAGGTTAATAAATAAGGGTTGTTGATTCATTAAATAACATTGACTTTTGGGGATCATTATCAGAGTCCTTGTCATGCGCCTTCCGTAAGGGGCGCAATCATCCTTCATATTCATGATGTACTGATTGTGATTTGTTGGTTGCTGGGTCTGTGGAGTCAGGTGGGATGTAGATACCTCCATGTTCCTCAGAACAGTCGCCAGCCCTGAGACCTTAAGTGGTTAAAGACGATGGGAAACCGGGCTTGAGCGTTGATTATGTGTCTTGGAGGTCCTAACTTTGTAGGGTAGGACGGGCAGGAGGTCAGTCGTATTTAGTGGTCAGTTGACCTTGTTGTGGTTGCGTCTTGTTGGTCGTCGAGTGGCGATGTAGATTCAAGCATGTTGTTACATCCACACACGCGCACACACCTTCAGCACACACAGAAAAAAAAAGAATGTTGCACCTATCACTCGAACGGTTGGCGTAACGAGGCGGATCGTTACACAAGGTTTATAAAAAGTACACAACCTAGGTCTACAAATAAACAACCCGATTGTGTATTTGAGGGGCATGAAGTAAACATTGTTTTCATGTGTGCCATAAAATCAATAGTTGCATGGGAAGAGGTGTTGATCAAATACAATTTGAATCGAAAAGATACAAGCGTTGTTACTATGGGAGTGGTAAATATAACATTTCACCAAACCTGTAATTAATGAATCTAATAACTTATGTTTTTGTTAATTAATTTGTTTTTTTAATGATTCATTTCTATATAAGAAATATAAGGAATATGTTTCATTAAATGACACCATCCTCTAGGCAAGAGGTATACCTCATTTTTAATTATGTTTTTCAAGAGTCTATTGGTTTCATTTCAATATTAATGGTTTCAATATTTTTATTGCAGACTTTTGATCGGGGCACATCCTCGATGGATGATATGACTCCATCGTCAGGGAAGCAGGTATACCCCATTGTAAATTGAAAAAATTAAATATAAGGAATGTGTTTTTTAATTATGTTTTTTCGAGAGTCTATATGTTTCATTTAGATATTAATGTTTTCAATACTTTTGTTGCAGGTTGTGCCTGACTAGAGAAAGTCCCCGATAGATCAGAGGACACCATCCTCGGCCCAACTGGTATAACCCATAGTAATTGTACAAATTAAATATGTTTTATTATTACGTTTTTATATGAGTCTGTTGGTTTCATATATTTCTATATTGGTTTTTTCGATATTAATGTTTTTTATATTTATGTTGGAGGATGCGTATCCATTAGTAGAGAAATCCATAGAAATGGATGTGGATGAGATAATGTGAGATGATGACATCACATCATTTCTTAACCCCTTTCAGATGTTAAAGAAGCCTGTAAAACAAAATGAAGAAATCCTTTGTTTCGTATTCATTCAGCCTCAAACATAGGATATTAGAGAAAAGATTGATCGTTTAATGATGAGAGTTCGGTTGTTGAATGTAAGTTGTGGTATATTTAATTAGAATATAAATTCATTTATGGTTTTATATTTTATACTCATATATGTCATGAACTAAAATATGGTTTGTTTTTATAGGAGTATTTGCGTCCACATAATCATGGTGTGGGGCATGTTGTTACTATTGATTCTACTGATGAGTATTCACATCACGTGCATCTAACCCCATGTGCATATGAAATTGTGCCATTTTTTTTAATTGAACAGTCAAAAACACATAGCAGGACACCCCAGAGGGGAGATGTGGGTGCACCCTCTACTGCTCGATGCACGGCAGATCATGCAGAACATGGTCAGGGGGTCGATGCATCAGAGAGTAGTATTGATATTTGTCAAGGAGAATTTTCTTGATATTCCTATGTTATTAGCACGAGAATAGTATAGACCACATTTTTAGTGGAGGAAAATCATGTTCCCATAAAGATGCAAAAGATCCCAGGTATTACAAAAATGTTTTAACTATTATATATGATCTGATTGAAATTTACTCATAGATCATTATTTTTAAACTAATGATGACATGATCATTTTGTAGGAAATGATCTTGTTTTTAAACATCTAAATGATTGGTCAATGGATATATTTGGGCATACCATCCACATAGGGTGGTATAAATAAACAAAAAATTTAAAAGATGAGCTAATTAATCGCTTAATTGGGTTGTTCGATGTTGAGATATTCAAATGAGTGGAGATCCTCAAGAAAGTCGGCCAACATATGAATATTGTGAGGGACCAATATAGCGTTCATCTAGAAACGAACCCTAGGTATGAGCACCCTCCAATGATTCTAGTAAGGGAGTGGAAATCCTAGATGGATGATGGAAGGGAGAGGAATTTAGGAAAACAAGGAAAGCTACCACTGAGAAAGGGAAGGTATGCAATACTTTGAACAATGTAATTATATGTTTATTACTTTTTATGTTTACATGAAATTTTCAACATCTGACATATTTCAAAATTTTCATAGGTTGCCAGAAATATCAAAGGCAATAAAGGCCAAACTAGATAATCATGGCCAACACAAGCTTGAGCCTGGTGGCTATTCAAATCTGGTGGCACAAATTGTAAGTATCAATAACTCAAATATTTTATCCAAATAATAAATTGCATAGAAATTTATTTTATTTCACAATAAAATATAAATTGATGATATTATGCAAAATTGTAGGTCAGTCGATTCAACGAAGTTCCAACAGAGGACGACTTGAGGCTTGTCTTCCAGCATGGCTTTGGAGTTGTTGTTGAACACCGAACAATATTGGGCATTAGGCCAACACAGTATTCTAATGATCGATCCTACGTGCAGGTAAATAAAATAAACAAAGTTTATTTAAGATTGATTACTTGTGTAATCTATTCATTATCAATTTTGGCCATAAAATATTGAGCCTCTTTGTTTTAAGAAAGAAAGCCACAATACACATAATTCCCAGGATGGAGAACGATCGGCCAATGGAGGTCATGCTATACAAGATGATCATGTAGAGGGTCATCCTATACAAGATGATCAGGCAGCTAGACAAGTATATGAAGTACATGATGTGGCCCCGTCAGGTAAAGAGCACCACTCTAATGTTTCTTTTATTAATGAAATATGTGTAATGATATAAACAAAACATATCAATTTAACATTTCTTAATTATTGCAATAGATCCTAGCACCTTACAGTATCATATTCTACGTCGTGAGTACACGACCTGACAAATAATAAGGCAAGTTGCAGAGGCAACCAGAAAAACTAATAAAAATGTTGTAGAAGATGATCAGTTGATTTTTGAATTTGTGAAAAGAAAAAATCCAAAAAAGAAGTGATTGTAATAACATTATGACATATTATTTTTTATAATATAAACTAATGTCATGAAATATTTTTTTTCCTATGAATGAATGAATGTTGAATGTTTCTTTATGACGAAAAACACATATTTTCACATAAATTCATTTATTTTCAAGTACATGCATTGGGAATGGGGAATTTAGAGTGATGTGAAGGGGGGAAGGGGCCATATAAACTTTCACCTTCACATGATTGGCCTTGTTAAGTAGATAATATTAAACTATTCTCAAAACAAAGAGAGGCTCAATAAGGTAATGCTCTTTATTCTTATGTATTATAGATTCATGTAAATTTTGAAATGCATGTCTATTTCTTAAATTCTTTATCATAAATTTAACATTTCATGGTTCGTTTATTTCTACAAGACTTCGCACTAAGAATTGCAATTGATCACTAGCCTATCTGGAGAGGCTAGATCAATTGTACAAAAAGGTACATCATTAATACTCATGAATCTGTCTTTTTATGTGTTGTTTTATTTATTTACCTTTCATTTGCATTGTAGTGTTTTACTTCATTTATTATACGTATTTTATTTCATTCATTCATTATTGTAAGCATATTTAACCTAACAAACCTAATTCTCACTTTACCCTACCAACCCCTACCTTACCTTTGTCTCACCTTCCAACCCTAACTTGACGTAACCTATCATGATCATCATACATACCCTATATTTTCTTACCCTACCAACTCAACCTAGCCTAGCTTTCCCTTAGTCTAACTAAACCTAAATTAATTGTGTAGTAAATTGTACCCCATGGGCACCATTGATGGTGTGTACCATTTCATGCCAATAGGGAAGCTTACATGGAACCAATATTGTTGGCATATTTTTTGTTTTTAAACCCATTTTTAACCTCAAAATTCCTTTGATTCAAAGAAATAACACTTTTCTTATAGATTAGGGAACCTTTTTTACTTTACATCCTTTAATGATAAAAATAATTTTTCACCTTGGAGTGGTGAGCCATTCATAGAGCAGGGCGAAAAGAGTTGTTAGCCCTAATATTTTGTGTTACTTCACAAGGGGCTACAAAATTATCTACTCAATAAACTCAATAAGTTGGATACAAAGAAAACTAAATATATTATGTCATAAGGGTCTATGGCATTATCTTCTCAATAAAACTTGATAGGTTGGGTTCAAATAAAACTAAAGATATCATGTACATACATTTGAATCTCCACTTTATATCCATAATATAAGAAGAGTATCATTTAGGGCCTTCGAAGGATTAGATTATGGATCATAAGAATCGTGACTTGCACACTAGCTTTCCCAATTTTGATTTGGTTGAAGGTTCTTCTTCATTTGAAGTAGAGGCTTCTTTAGGTTCGACCCCACAAGGAGTTTCCAATGCCTCTCGCGCACCTAAGAGAAATTGTATATGATTATTTACAACTTGATGATCATTTTTTTAGAGAAATAATTTTCCCTCATCCTCCCATGTATTAAGCATTCATAACAAGGACATCAGTACCTTTCCAATTCCCAATGAATTCTCCCCTCTTCCTTGGATTTCCATATGGAGGACATTTGTTGGCACAGGGGTAGACCCAAGGTTCAATGCTTCAACAACGTACCAACAAAACCCTAACTACCGGCCCTTTCGACAACACTTGTCAAGCAGATGAAGTCTCACCCGAGGTAGAGGTAGGGGGGATTACAGGACACAGGTGTCTACAACTGATCTAGGACACAAATCTATGATTACAACACTTACCAGATCACTTAGAAAACAATATGCATTAGTTCATGAGTCTCATTCAAATCGCAGATTAAACCCTTATTAAAGATCAGTGTAGTAACAATAAAGATCAAACACTTTCAATCACTTAGCACATAGCATTAGCTCAGATATAGCATACTAAACATGAATAGAGCACTAAGAATCCATAGATATATATAACATATATAAAGTTCAACACACTAACAGATAAACAACATAATCAACATCAACAACATCGCACAAAGCACATCAAAACATAGGATATACGTGGTTCACCCCAGTGTGGGGCTACATCCATGAACTTCTTCTTCTTATTTATTAGTCTTGAATCTTATTACATTCATATTCTCCTATACACAAAGCCACAAAGCCTAACTTTGCATAGGACAGGTGATCTGTCCATTGCGCACCAGATCCTCCTTCCCAAAATCAGGTCAAGGCACAAAGCCAACTCCTCTGTCAATAAAAGAGCCTTATATACAACGTTTGTGCACAAAACACTTTCACTTAGCTCTGTAAGTCTAACATACTCTTGCACAAAGCCAACTAGCCATGCACTAAGCCAATTGCTATCTACATTGCTTAGCTACTACTTATTTATACATTTACAAAAAGGCCTAATCATGGGTAAACCCATGGGTCAACATCCCATAACCCATTACATAAACCCTAGTAAATCCTTTGCTTGGTATATAAGCCCACAAAACAAGCAATATCGCGTAATCTCAAATCCCCCTAGGTGCTCCATCTTCGACCAGCCTGTTGAAGTCCCAAAAGTGGTCAAACACGACCAATGTTTCCTTAAAACTTAGTCAAGGGCCAACAGGCCCCCAACATTCACTTGTGACTCATCCCAAGTAACTCATATCTAAGCAACACTACTTTGAAGGCCTCAAGCTTAGCTTGAGATGCCTTGATTTGCTACTTTGCTAGAGCCTCCTACTTGGCAAACTCCTGAATCACTTGCTCTGTAACAGGCCCTTCCAGGCATTTTTCCACTGTCACAACCACTTGTTCTAGCTGCAAGCCTTGTCCTTCAATATCTTCAATAACCGTCGAGGCTTCGTCCTGCACTGACTGCATCCTTTGTGTAACCTCTATGACTCTACTCGAGATGGAATTGATCTACTGCTAGATGGCGTGATGTTCCTATGATCTCTTCATTTTCTCAACTGCAATGAGTGATGTCATCTATACCTGAACTGTCAATTTCTGTTGCTTTGCCTCCTGTAGTTTTGCTTCCAGTTTCCTCAGTTCTGGATCTTTTGCGAGTCGTTCATAGGTCTATGCACTAATATCACTCAACTTCTTACACTCTGAGGTGAGTTCCCTGATCCTTCCAACTACGTTCTTGGCAGATTCCTCCCTCTGATCGCACACTTCTTTTAGAGTGATTGGAACTACTTGGAGCTCTAACTCTATTACCCTTGCTTGAAGTTGTTGAATGGCCTCAACGAGCTTCCCCACTTGAATCTCGGTTGACTCTTGTTCCTCATGTGCCAGGCCTGGCATAGAGTGAAGTTCTTTAGTCGCCGCTTCTTTTACCGCAGTCTGCTCTACGAGAAGCTGGTCTTTTTTTTTCTTCATATTTTCTTTGTCCTCCTCGAACATTGCCTAAATTTCATCTTTCTCCTTCTCATAGGCAGTTACACAGGACTGCACAACTCAGAGTTTCTATAAGACCTCCTCCTTTTCTTGCTTCAAGGCTTCTGTAGCCTTCTCCTTCTCTTCTTGGACTCGATGAAGTCCAACCTCTATTTCATCTGCTAGCCTTCTTAATTGGACACGTTCATCCCCCAATTACACAATCTTCGATGAAGAAGGCGCATTATGTATTTCACAGCTCGAATGGATGGCTTGTTGTATATCCTTCATCTCTATCTCGATCTTTCATACAACATTTCCTGCTTTGCTCCATGTCTCTACAAGATATCCTCTGAAGCATCCTCCATGACTGTGATGATTGGACCAACATCGTCCTCCGTGAGAACATTCTTCGACTGGGGCCTAGTGGCGCGAGTATTCTTTCTTGTCAAAGGTTTCTCTGGAGAAGCCTTTATTTTTTGCGAAGCCTCTGTTCCAATAGGGAGATCCTGAGGTAATGTAGCCTCGCCTTCTTCTTTCATTTCTCCATCATTTCCTCCTCCTTCTCCATTACCTTGGTCTTCTCCTCCTCCTTCTAACGAGTCAGTTCCATCTTCCTCAGAGGTGTTGTCCTCCTCATCAATTTCTATATGTGGGAATTCTATCTTTTTCTTCTTTTTCTTTGCGCTGCTCTATCCAACATGCTCGACGCGGGTGACTAAGGGGCTTCCTATGATGTCAGCATTAGAGAGCTCTACATATTCAACCGGTACAAGGAACTTCGTCAGCCATTCTTTGGTGATCTCCTCCATGTATTTGTCGGTCATCTTATGGTAGGAATGTAACTCCTCCTTGCTCTCATCCCTATGCGTAGTGATATAGATAAAGTGTCGGTCTGCCTGGAACATCGCTAGCAGTTTGTACTGGTGCAATGTGTTTGGTGTCATGTGTGGAAATGCATCAATATCACGCTTCAACTGCCAGTAGTAGGTATGGAACACCACGTTCGACTACCATTACTTTTCCATATCATTCGTATACCACAAGGTGGAGAACCTTGCGGCCAATGGCTTCGATGGCTCAACTTCTGGAAATGGCACTCCTTCTGACATCTGCCAACCGAAAAATTTGATTAATACAAGCAACCAACTGAAATGTAATTCATACCCCTGATCCTACACTTTGTGGTAGTCCTTCTCCATCTCGTTGATGAGGTAACTCGACTAGTTCATTTTCATTCCTTCTACGCACTTCCCTACGAGGTCTACTACGAACCCAGTGACATGTGTCGAATGGTTCTTTCGGACGAGCTTGACCACTATAAGTTGGCAAGTGAGGTGAATTGCACCATCCTGGATAGAGGCTACCTTGTATCCTTTCTTTCCCTTTTCTATATCGCCATAATCCTCCTTTATGCAATGTGCCAAAGAGAGATCTAAAGTCTTCCCTGGGTAGAACTGCTAAGGGTATGACCCATGCATGCTCAGTCCTATTATCAAGTGGATCAGCTCTAGATCTACAGTAATTTGCCTATTGAGCCACATATATCCTCGATGATACCACTACAGGAGGATTTTAAAGCAAGCGTTAACCTCTTGATGTTGGCCAAAGTGAGGAATATTCATTACATTCAATATCATGGACTACGCGAGCTCCTTTATCCACGACTGGGAGATTATTTGAGGCTTCTTCCCAGTTGTCTTCATTAGGTATCTATGGGGTGCGAGCATTGCATAGTTATTTCTATCACCGAGGTTGAAATCATTGTTCTTCACAGCTGGAATCTGTCCCAACTAGGTTCCAACTATGTGTATCCCCTTCGGGATGTACGCGGTGATCAACTTGTACTCGAAGTCACGTGGGATGTTTTTGTGGTTAA
Source organism: Picea engelmannii (assembly GCA_009831015.1). Classification (NCBI taxonomy): domain Eukaryota; kingdom Viridiplantae; phylum Streptophyta; class Pinopsida; order Pinales; family Pinaceae; genus Picea; species Picea engelmannii. The sequence goes on from ML777885.1 coordinate 896,062, forward strand.
CCGCGCCAGCCAAAGGTGGTACATAATATGACAAGACCAACAAGATATGCTTCACATTAGCTAGATCATCATGATGCTTGCTTCACTTCTCAGTCATGGTTCATCTAGAATGACGTCCAGTCAAAGGGGATGCTTGTAGTCCCCCAGTCAATGATGCTTGTATTCCTACAAACATAACTCTCTCATCCATGAGCTCCATGAGAATATCCTCCATGGACTTATCTAACACACTATATTCATCTGACATTCACACTTGTAACCAAATAGATCGGGTAGGCGAACGACCAAGCGAGGTAATCAAATGGATGGTGAGGTCTAGAAATCACAGTGTCATATACAATCAATTCTTTGTTAGCTTGGATAATCTTGGGTGGAAAACATCAGTCCCGGCGCAACGTCTGGCGGGTTAAATATGCAATCGTCGTAACAGATTCCTCCAACAGGTAGGAATGCATCCATCAATGTGAATTTGCCTATTATGGTGCAGTCTCAATGGTCCAACGACGGTATTTTCATCAATAACTCTGTTTATATCCATTCTGGAGCGCCATTCTAATGGTCGGGGCACCTCCAATGATCATATAGCTTCGTCATGGTGAATTCCCATTCTGTGTGGTTATGCTATTATGGCGAGGTTCAATTTCTGTAGATCTACCTCCTGTGAAGACTTCCTTCTATTCTTTGTAGCTTACTGTAGTTTTTCTAGGTTATATTTTTTCTTATTGATCTTCCTGGCCTTCTTTCTTGTGATCTGATCTTCTCTAACAATTTCTGGTATCCTCTTTCCATTCTTGTTCTTATCTTCTCCTAGTAAAGTGACTTCGCACTACTGATGTGTTTTTATAGATTCTGAGGTTAATGTCCCTTCTCTTACTATTTTTGGGGTGGATATACTTCTTTGTTGCATGGGCAAGTTCTTCAAGCCTTCCTACGTTCTTTCAACTTCAATAGTTAATTCTCTCTCCCTTTGTTGCTTCGATTGATCCTCTTGTTCTTCTATTAGTCACTCTATTTTTCTAGTTATGAAGTCCCTTAGTTATTGTTTTTTCTATCTATAGCTTCCTCCTCTACTTTCCTTCTTATATGATCCTTCTCAATCCAAGTCTTTCCTTAAAAAAGTGGAAAAGGGGCATTGTTCTCAATAAACTTAATGACTTCAAATTCTTCTTAAGTTGACGTTTCATGAGAAATCATAGGTACATTAGTAACTCTTCCACACAGGGTTATCATCTTTCCTTTAAACAAGCCTACCCTTCCCAATGAAGGTACCATAGTAGGCTTTCCCAAAATTTCCCAAGTGCTTTCTGGCATAATATTCGCATGTGTTTCATCATCCAATACACAGTCTATGTCGAAGTCTTATATTCTTGTAATTGTGCGTTGTTTTTCTTTCAAGATCTATGGTAAACTAATGTCTATGTGATCATTCATTACTTCTTTCAATTGTAATAACATAGTCTCAGACTCTTTCTCTTTATGATTCTCCAACATGTTCTTATCCTCTTGACTTTCTTCATATTTTTCTTGTCTCATATTCATCTTTTCAACTTTAGCAATCATTCTTGGGAAATCCTCAACCTTATGACCAACAGTTTTGCAACAAAGACAAATAGGACCTGTACTAGGGCATTCCTTAGAAATATGTCCCAGTCTTCTGCAATTATAACACAGTATCACTCCTCTCTTTCTTTTAAATAATCCCTAGCCTCTCATGTAGTGCGCATTGGGATCACAGTATTGGACATGCGATCTACAAATCAAAATTCTAGGTTCCTGCATCCACTTATTAGTCCAAAAACTATTTCTATGCATAGGAATAACACATATTTCTCTATTTCTATCAAATTTATTCAGATCAAATCTTTCTTCTAACTATGTCCTACCATTTAGAGTAGTATAGAATCTATCAAAGATACCTAGATTCATGCTTTCGAAACAAAAATTTCCACTTATCTTACCCTTACAAGAGCACAAAGATTTAATATCTTACCTCTTTTCTTCAGATCATGTTTCTTTCTTAACATAGAGCTTCGCAAGTCAAGTAGAATATTGTGCACTACAACAATAGATCTACGCACAGAGCTTTCTCTTTTCTTTAGTTCCCAACAATCACAGTTTTAGGTCTCGGAAATGGAACCATTTTTTGGCACAGGGGAAGAACCAGGGTTCAACACTTCAACAGTGCACCAACAAAACCCTAACTATCATCCCTTTCAGAAAAACTTTCAAAGCAGATGAAGTCTCACCCGAGGTAGAGGCAGGGGGGTTGTAGGACACAAGTGTCTACAACCGAAATGGGACATAGATCTGTTATTACAATGCTTATCAGAGCACTTAGACAACAATATGCATTAGTTCATGAGTCTCATTCACATCACAGATTAAACCCTTATTACGGATCAGCGCAGTGACAATAAATATCAAAAAAATTCAATCACTTAGAACATAGCATTAGCTCAGATCTAGCATACTCAAAATAAATAGAGCACTAAGGATCCATAGATCTATCTAACATATATAAAGATCAATGCACTAACCGATAAACATCATAATCAACATCAACAACATCACAGAAAGCACATCAAAACACAGGATATGCGTGGTTCACCCCATTGTGGGGCTACGTCCACCAACTTATTCTTCTTATTTATTAGTCTTCAATCTTCTTACATTAATCTACTCCTGTGCACAAAGACATAGAGCCTAACTCCACAGAGGACAGGAGATCTGTGCACTGTGCACCAGATCCTCCTTCCCAAAATCAGGTCAAGGCACAGAGCCAACTCCTCTGTCAATCACAGAGCCTTATATACAACGTATGTGCACAAATCAGCTTACAAAACACTTTCACTTAGCTCTGCAAGTCTAACATACTCTTTCACAAAGATAATTATTCATGCACTAAGCCAATTGCTACCTACATTGCTTAGCTACTACTTATTTATACATTTACAAAAAGTCCTAATCATGGGTAAACCCATGGGTTGACATCTCATAACCCATTACATAAACCCTAGTAAACCCTTTACTCAGTCCACAAGCCCGCAAAACAAGTGATATCCCGCGATCTCAGCTCCTCCTAGGTGCTCCATCTTCAACCATCTTGTCGAAGTCCCAATAGTGGTTAAACATGACCAATGTTTCCTCAAAACTTGGTCAAGGACCAACAACAATAATAACCACCATCCACAATAGCCGTTGGTAAACCCGAAAGACTCAATGGCAATGTATTCTTTGGAGCTTATAAATTATGATCTTGACACTTAGTGACCTTTACACCTACAGCTTCATTGTATTGCATACTTTATAAAGGAAACTTTTGGTATTGTACTCAATGTAGTTACCAAGGTTAATACATGTGGAATAACACAATAAATTATAGTGGCATTATTATTGCTTAATTTACTACCACATCAAAAGTAAAAATATTAAGTTCATTATGGGAAGTAGCTTGAGATTTTGTGACATCATCAATACCCCTCAATTCATGGATCTAGATTTCCATATGTATATTTTATCATCATTCACTAGAGAACAATATGGATCAAGTGATTGGTTCAAGGAAGTTCCAAAGTACTGTTTGGAACTCTTAGAGTTATTTTCCTTTGCCCACCTCTTTCAGTGTCATTGATTTTAGTGGTGATAGTATCCTTGTGTAAATTTATGTTTGTTAGAATCATTGTTGTTTTGATTGGGTTTCTTCTGTATCCATCTCTTGATTTTATGCAAAAAATGGGCAAGGTTTTTCAATATTTCAGAGGTTCTAGTTCTACCATTTCATAGAGATTTAAAATCACATGGTTTCAAGAATGTTAATGATGCAAAGGTAGTTTCACATTAATTTGGATACACCAACTTTTTAAACCTATAAATCTCATAATAACCTTTACTTGTTTCTTCAATCTATCATTTTCATTGTCAACCCCTTAAAACTTATACTTCAAAATCAATTAACAAGAATCAGCTAAGTGTACAATATTCTCAAAGGTATTGGAAAATTTGAAAAAAATTGTGATCCGTTATCCCCTTAATTTATATCATTCACAATTCCCTGGCCACTATAACTAATGTTCTTAACATGTTAATAGTACTTGGATTATCATCCAAATCCCCAAGGATTTCATGATGCCATAGAAGTTGCTACATGGACAATTTAAATTTCTTTCCCTTCAAACTTTAAGATGATGTAGAAGCATTTACAACAATGGCCATAACTTATACTCTTGGTGCTACACACTTTAGAAACCCCATATAAATAACCAATTATCACATCTCCATAGTAAAATTTGGATGGGTTGGGGATGATAGGGCATCTACCAAACTAGTGAATTCAAAAGTGGATGTTTTGATAAATGTCAAAAGCCTACTATTTACAAGCTTATCCACTATAAAGGTGGATTACTTGATGTATCATTTAAGGTGTCAATTTTTAGTAGGTAGGGGGTATTGGTCTCCTTGCAAGATTTGGAGGCAATAAGTTCATTTTCCAATCTTCTCAACAATCTTCTATGGTCCATTACAAAAAGGGTAAAATTTTGTCTGCTTCCCTTATGGTTCACAAATTGTGTCCTGCATTAAAATTAAATCTCTAGTTTGGAAATATTTGTAGAAGCACTTTTATCAAACCAACATTTGACTAGGTTTTGGTGCGATGTGAACTTTTATTTGGTTTTTTTCTTTCATCTTTGAGTTTGAGGAAGGCAATGATTCTAGCTTGCATTCCAGTATTTCCATATCCTAAAGTTTTTTAAGAAATTTGTAGGGAGGGTAAGAAAATGTTCGAAGGTAGCATGGTTTCTTCACCTTAAACTAAGAAATAGGGAGAGATTCGTAAGGAAACCTTTGGGGTAATTTGGTTTTCCCATAATGTGTTGAACAATTGAGTGTGCCAATTATGATGGTGATTAGCAATTGTTTTCTTTAAAAGTAGAATCAAGATATTTTTTGTTGATATGGCCAAACCATTTCCTTGTGAGTAATATTTTTATCATCAACACACATCGTTTGCTCTAGAAATTTCCATCTTTTAATTTTTTTCTTAGACCATTTTTCCTTGGAGGATGAGCTTGTACATGGGGACAAGTGTCATGTAGATGTCATGTTTGGCGACAATTCGGTACCAAAATGTTGTATTCTCATAACTTAGAACTTGATTCCATCTAAAATATTTTCACTTGAGAAGCAATTTGTCCAAAATACATTTACTAAGGTCCATATCAACATAAATATGAGCATATGTGGAAAAAATCAATGTAGTGCCTCTCTTATTATCTATTTCCATATATCTACCAAAAGAGTTCCCAATATCCAACCTTACCTTGCTCTCACCTTCCAACCCTAACTTGACATAACATATCTCGATCATGTTACATACCCTATCTCATGTCAAAGAAAACTAAAGATCGCATGTCACAAGGGGCTATGGCATTATCTTCTCAATAAAACTTGATAGGTTGGGTTCAAATAAAACTAAATATCTTATGTACATACATTTGAATCTCCACTTTATATCCATAAGGTAAGAAGAGTATAATTTAGGGACTTCGAAGGATTGGGTTATGGATCATAAGAATCCTAACTTGGACACTACGTTGGCCAATTTTGATTTGGGTGAAGGTTCTTCTTCATTTGAAGTAGAGCCTTCTTGGATTTCAACCCCACAAGGAGCTTCCAATGCCTCTCGCATAGATAAGATAAATTATATACAATGATGTACAACTTGATGATCATTTTTTTAGAGAAATAAATTTCCCTCATCCTCCCATGTATTAATCATTCATAACAAGGACACCAGTAACAAGGGATCTTTTTTTCACCTTTTCTCTCCCACTGATTTCTCTGAAGCTCCCAAGAAAGAGTCAGGAAAGAGAACCTATATTCTACAAGCCCTGAATCCTCCATAGGCTTGAGGGGTTATATGCATCACTAGTAAATCAGATAATTTTGCATTCATTTTTTCCAATAACATGATCTGCTTCGAATCAGAACCACCTTGCCATGTTTAATTCAGTGTTGTTCTGGGTTTAATGACATAGATCTATTGTTTACGAGTTTTTTGCATTCAGTTTATGTTATTATATCCATGGGGAAGGAAAAAGAGAAAGATGGTGTGCCTAGATTTATTTTCATCTTGCGCATGGAGACCAAGGTTCTCATGTGGGCGATCGTGGTTATGGGTTTTCTTCTAATAGTGGCCTTGTTTTTACCCTATCACATCCCCTTGTGTAAAAATATCAACCCAACATTTCTCGAGAAATATTCCAATCCTCATGGATACAGTATCCAAATCAGAAAAATGGGTCAGGTGAATAAGATGACGAACCCAAATAGTATCCATAACAATAGCATGACAAACCCCACCACCAAAGAAATTGAGTAAGAAAACATCAACAAGCGGGTGTTTCCTCCATATGGGAATGTTTCATACTTGTTTATCGATATGGTATCATACATAGGAGGTCCAACCACGTTTTTTGTAGTTGGGATTGCTTCCAATCCTCTCCATGTTTTTGGGAAGCCATGATTTGAATGTGAATGGATCCCCAAGAATTCATTTGATGGAAGAATGAATGGAAATGTTTACACAATGTTCCCAAATTATGGATATGGTCGAGTTTAACAGTTGTGATTTCAACTGCACATTTTCTCATAGCGTGGACACCAATGGAAATGGTGGATACTGTAACGACCCTCCCGGTTACGACAACAACTCTGATAACAGGTAAAAAAATATTTTTTTTTTGTTAAGGTGTGTGCGCTCGTGTAAAACAGAATCAGACACACTGGACTCTACGACACCACCTGATGACTAACAAGACGCACCCACGATGATCACAATGAGAAGACATAAGGCACACAAGAAGTAACTGCTAACATTTAACGACGTACAGGGTTAGGCACAATACGAACATCGAAAGGAGGAATCCATAGTGGTAGATTTACTATTTCTGCATAGGAAAGCAGGGCGTTCAATCTTAGTTCTCTGCTCCGGGGAGAGAGAAGGTCAGATAGGCTCCTGGCCGACTGCTTATGCAGAAACTAGTAATCCCCTCAGTTGTGTCGCAAGAGTGGAAACCCTTCCTTTAAAGGGCCCGAGACTCTTGATATGGCACTGGATTCCTTACACAAAAATAATCACACACACTGACAGATATACTAAGTCTACATGGAGGGGTCTATGTCCCGCCCGATGCAGTAGACCAGGCAACAAATTATTACAACCCCGCGCAACAATAGACAAAAGCAGCCATGTCTTCTACGGAAGGCGCAAGACAAGGACTCAGACAATGACCACCAACATTTATGACAAGGAAGTCTATGAATCAACAATGATTGGTTATTAGCCCACTTTTCCATTTAATTTTAGTAACCTCCGAGTGCATTAGCATAGGGAAAATCTAATTAGATTATTTCCATGAGTTTAAGGGCCTTACCCTTGGTGTTGAAAATGAAAAGAATTAAATGTCCTTACAATGATTTAACCTCATCATTACATTTATACTACCACCTCATTGTAAACAATATCCTTACAATCCTGTGTTGTCATACATGCTACCATACTTATATTGATACTACAAGCTTGCAATTAAACTAATTATTAATGCAATTTGGACAGCATTTCCCCTTTATAACATTCAATAAATAACAATTAATGAGAAATTGAATAACCAAATCATTCTACGATAAATTATAGTGCCAATTATACACACCTATTCCAATACTCACATATTATACTAACAAGAGATTTGCGGTGAGGTACATGCCATTTCACATTATCGCAATAACTTAGTATCTTAGAATAGCCCCAAAATGAATTGATATGCTTCTAACCTTGACAGTACCGGTTAATTCACATTCCTATAACATTACTCTAACATATTAAGGACAAACGATATCAATAATTGAAAAAGAGGAATATGAGGAAAAGTCATTTAATATTATTTTATATCAACACATTGTACACATATTGCATCACATTATAAGATATATACATATAAATATATATAAATATATTGTTGTTGTTGTTTTTTTAATGCTTTCAATAATTAATAAAGAATGTATATAACATATTATCACATATTTTTATAATGTAAATACTTCAGATTCAATTTTAATTACTTAGTTGGTTTATATATTAAAAATATATATTAATATTACAATCTTGATTCATGTTACAGCTACTCTAGTGACCAGTACTCTTTTGGATTTTCAAAAGACCTAAGGTTGAAACAGTGAGATCATGTGATCTGGAGGAGAATAATAAAAGTAAATACTACGTAAAAGAATGTCAGACGTGTTAACAAAGGGTTTTGGTGATTGAGTTACAGCTGCACAGGTGTCGGAAATAATAATGTAATATAGTTCTGGTTTTGAGTGATTAAACGGCGTTGGTCCCATGGTAATCGAATGATTACTATGTCTAGGAAATCCCTATGCACTGGCTACACAATCATAATTAATGAAGGAAATGATTCAGAGAAATTCCAACAATCAAATAGAGGACACGAATTTATTAGATTCTGGTGAATCAATAGTTGGCAAGTCATAACAATAAATTCGCCTTGAAAAGCAACGGCCATGACTGTCGAGCTGTCTAGATCATCACGCTAGTCAAATAGCTATCAGAAAGGGTAAGGAAGGGAATTAACACAGACAGAGGTTTTATTTTTCCAGTACGCAGTCGAACAGAACGCAGGACTGGAACTCAATGCAAATACATTAACCATCAATCGCTGAAGAGCAAACATAGTTGAAGGATTATTTCTATCTCAGATCCAGAATATTGAATACCTGTTGAAGTCCAACGACATCTCAGGAAGGATAAATTGAGGTAGAGATTAGAATTTCTTGTGGTCCGTTTAAAAAAAAATAAGATGGGAAGGATGCCTTGTGAGAACTGCAACCCAATCTGTCCAGTGGGAGCTGCAACCCCGATTGACAAGGTGGGTAGATATGAATAAGAGATTAACCGGTCCACGCCCCAGAGAAAGAAATCAATTAGTTGGATAGATTCTGGGCTAAGATATTTAGGAGAACGGAACCTGTGAAAAACCCAGAAAATTCTCAAATCATCAACAACAAGGAGATGTATCCAGCAAGGTTACTGTATCGATCTGGGAATTTTGATGTCGATTTTCAATGCTTCCCTAACATGGTATATTCTGGGTGTCTTTAGGTTCTGAGTCATTTCTATTTGTTGTAGTTGTACTCACTATAGCAGAGGATGCAGGTTGTCTTTCTATCCTTTTAGGTTTTGGTTTACCTTGAATTTTGCAGCATGGTTACAACCATGAAGGCGCAAGAACACTGCTTGGAGGTGACGCTCAGAGAGAGAGAGGGTGATCAGCTGGCTACAAGGAAGCCAAATCAGCGTGGAAAACCATAGATGTGGGGTGATCTAAGATTATGGTGACATCCTTAGAGGAGAAGAGGCAACGAGGTCATATTCGTTGGCCAAGTAGTGGAAAACACCAATAGAGAAAATGGCACACAACACCAACCAGAGTGATGCCCTACTCTAAACCATAAAGTTGCGTTATCGCTACACTACCTTGTATATCAGAAGATGGAAACTGTAAGAGGGGTAAGTTCTGTATATAAAAGTGAGACTCTTGAGGAGGAAGGTAAAGTTGAAGTCTCATGCTTAACTGAGTTTTATCAAATAGAAAAAAGGGGTGAGATTACTAAACTGAGTTTATTAAATAGAAATGACAGATGCAATTTTAATCGCAGAGTAAATATAAAACGGCCATCGAATCCATTTACGGCCAATATTCTGATACCCACATAAGCCATAATGCATCATATTCTATCAAATTACAAACAACCATATAGTTTCCTTATCGCTCGCTTGATGATGTCTGTGCACTCCACGTTGCTCCTGCTCCGTGTCGCTCCCGCTTGCCGATCGTAGAGACTACACCGGTACCTCCCAGCCAAATGCTAGGGGTACTCTGCTTCCCCCTCAGCCCCCCGAGTCGCAAAGGGGCAACAAAAGATCCATAAGAGAAGTCTATCTTCTCAGCTCGCCTCCAAGGCTGAGCTACCACTCCAATACAGCTGAGAAAATCCCAACTCCTCACAAGCAATCAGTCCAGTTTGCAATTTTGGCAGCATAACAATACCTAATAGCCGATCCCCTTTTTCCCCCATCCCCTCTCTTTTTATCTTGTTTTGACCTAAATCACATTTATTTTAAGTTTTAATGAAAAACCCTCTAAAAATTATATGTCTTACAAGTGTCACTCATCCCCCACGTTTCTCCCAAA
>ML777885.1:906887-932630 GCA_009831015.1 Picea engelmannii
TTTTTTTTTTCTTTTTTTTTTTAAGGTTAGACTAGAATTTTTACCCTAGAAGGGTTTTTTGACTTAGGACTCAAATTCAGAATTGGCGACACTTGGTTAGGGGAATTGTTTAAGGATTTATTAAGGTGTTGATGTCTTAGGGCTATTTAGGTTGATTCCTTCATCCACATCAATGCGACGTGCCCTTCAGGACACACCAGGTGCTCCAAGGGTGCCACTCGCCTCGTTCGTTTCCTTTGCGCGAAGTGCCCTTTAGGATGCACCACGTGCTCCAAGGGTGCCACTCGCTTCTTGTGTTTCTTTTGTGCGACGTGCCCTTCAGGATGCACCACGTGCTCCAAGGGTGCCACTCGCCAACTAGACTGATTGGTAGACATCTATAACCCCTGGAGTCAACACTCTGCCAGGTGAACTTGTGGGAGACTAAGGGTTCTAAGGAATAAGGCCCCTAGCTTATTGCGTGCCCCTTAGAATCATCGTGAGCGACTATCGCATTCTACCCTCACGGCATCGTGGATCCTCTCGAAACTAGGTAATCATTAACCTACAGTTCGAGCCACGGAGGGAGTGCTAGTAGGCGGTGGCAGGGCTGCTATCCACCCCTCTCCCTCAACCTCTCTGGAACTCGTGTGTGGCCCCTTTACTCCATATGTGAGTCTAGACGGAAAGATATCGTCAGCCTGCATCATCCACAATCATGTCAGAACATGTCAAAAATCAAATCATCAAATCAATGAAATATCACAGTAAATAAATCAACCCAAATAGCACACTCCCTGACTCAATCCGGAGCCCAAGGGGGTTCTACCGATGTCGCTACATCCTCAAGATCCAAAACCCTGCACACTCGATAAACTGAGTCAATAGCACATGTCTACATCAAATAGTAAAACATCACGTCATCTATCAATCGCATCATAATCAAGCATAAATGGTTTAACATCATAAAAGTCCAGATCACTTGCGAGCAAGTGTCCTCAAATAATAAGTTTTCTCAGTGCGCCAGAGTGGGATGTTACAGATACCTCATTATTCATGCATTCAATGGAAGTGTCTCTAGGAAACTAGAGAGGATCGTTGCTCTCACTGAAGAAGAGGGTACTTACAATCCCTCTGTTTAATATTGGTTAGAAATATTCTGAACTGGGGTAATGATAAAAAAGTTGGTGGAGGTGCTAAAAGTCGAAAATCATTAGAGAAATGTGGTGGGGCCACTCAAATAATGAGTCTTAGATCTCATCAATGATTGATATTAATTGCAGAGGTTGAAAGTGATCGGGAGTTAATTACTAAAGTGGGTTTCGCAATGAAAATTATGGTATAGTTGTTGGGGTACATGTTGATACAAGTTTCATTGTGGAGGTCAAGGTGGTGTAGATGAAAACCACCCTCGACAACTTCCACAGTCACACTTTATTTAAATAAATTGAAGGTTTTATATGTATATTATTTTCTGAAGCACCAACGTGAGAACTACCGAAAGATATTTTCATTGTCTCTGCAACCCGTCCTCCACTGCAAATTTGAAGACTATAAGTATTTATAAAGTGATCTCGATGCCATGGAACAAACTAAAATTTCAAATGCACCTTACGAGAACCCTAAAAATAAAGAAGATTTAATTATTGATAGGGATTCTAATGTGTCTAACCATGTGTTGTCTGTAAACATTGTCACTAAGTCTAGAAGTAGGTTAAGTGTGTTAGGAGTCCAAAATGCACCTTTTATACATGTTGTTAAATTGCCATTTTTTCCCTATTGTCTCAAACATTCATATCAATTCCCATAATTCATTAATTGGTGTGCCACCCATTATTCGCATTCTGAAAGGGTGATTGTGGATACAAATGGGTCTGATATTTTATGCAGGGTTGATACATTGTCAGTTAGAGAGTCATTAGAGTTACAAAAAGATTTTTCACAAGGTTTTGAGTTATTTAATGAGACATAAATGATTAGGGTTTACAGGGAATGTGAATTGGAAGTAAAAAACCAGTTTTATGTCATACTGTCAAACCAGATCAGTCTATTACATGTTTGTCATTGCCTTATAATGTAAATATATTCACATAAGAAGTGCAATTGGTTTTTTCACTTCTAAGTCAAATATTAGGGTTAGATAATGATCAACATGTTGTTGAAGTCATGCTAGGTTTTCTTCTGAGAGTCTACAAGTCTGACTCAAGTTAGTCAGTATGCCTTAATTTTGATGAATTCCTAGCTGAGACAATCCATTCCCAGCTAGTGAATTTCCACTCTTTGAGACATTTTAGGTATCAAACCTATTTGTTGAGAATGTTTCTATCTTCAAAACATGAAGAACTAAAGTATATGGTCCCATATTTCTCATTTGTATCAACGGAAACAAATAAAATTACCATGTTTACTTCATAAACAAAATCATGTCAAAAATCTACAGCTTAGTCCATAATGCAGTTTTTCCTAGAGTCTTGGAGGAGATGAAGAACAAATTGTAATTTGACAAGGTTGGAGATTGATTCCTATATAGTAGTTCTACAGTTATTAGAATTTATGGATTTCATGAAGCACCCTATATTATTCCTGCTTTTCTTACCCCCATAATTTTTGCATTGGAATTTATTATACAAAGGTTGGTAATAGAATCAGAACATTTCATTAAGTTGCACAAGGCAATAGACATCAAGTTTCCATTTACTATAGGCCCTTTTGTTGTCAAAAAAAAGTCTTTCCTTACAATAGTATAAGAGATGTTGAAAGTCCTGAGTTTTCTAGAAGAAGAAAATATAAGGTATGATCCTCATCATATTATACCTAACAGAAGACAATAAAACAAAAATGCTCCATATGATCACCAAACAACAGAAGGGATAGATAAAATAGCCAATTTGGAGATTTTTAAGGAAGGTGAAAAGTTGAATGAGATGCAATAGGATGCAGGGAAGGTCATTTCTTACACAATTACTATCCAAAGCCCTGCTAAAGTTGAATTATTGAACAAAATATATTTTTCAGAGGCAACAGAAATGGAGGTATATGGGGAATAGTTTGTTATCAAAAGGATGAACATTACTCAAGTAAAGGATATTATTTGTTTAGAGGAAGAAGCACAGGAAAAAGATTAGGGAGGTTATGCTCTTTTTGAAAGGGAGAAAGGTGAACCGAAAAGTAAATATACTTCATTTGTTCTCCAAAGTAAAATGCATGTATTTTCATATGTTCAAGGAGATCCATATAAACCAAAATATGATCTCATTAAGCAGTATACAAAGAAGAAGACACTCGCATTAAAAGAAGCTCAGAAAATATTACCTGAGGTCAAAAAAATATCTCAAGAGATAGCTTCACTAATTACTGTTAGGAATCATGAGAAGAATAATTTGAACACTGCAGTCACAAATGAAGACAAGGTGTCAGAGGTAAAGATCATATATGACTAGATAAATGCACTAGACAAGATACAATTTCATAAGCAAACCAGTGATATGATTTATGTGGATTTGTTGCAGTTGGCATTGAAGAACTCTAAGTTGAAATCATTGGTGTCTAAGATTGAGAATCAATTGGAACAAGAAAAAATAGCTAACAAAGCTTGGCAGGTTCAAATCAAAAGATTTGAAACAAATTTTTTATCTTGTGGGGCAGATCCAAAAAATGCTCAAGGAATGAAGAAGTTTTTGGATGAAAAAGAGAATATTATTTAGACTCTCAAGAAGAAGCCAAAAATTCCAGCATCAAAGCATGTACAAACTCAAGAGCTTCCAGCAATTGAGCAAGAAAATGAATCACTACAGCAAGAGGTGATAAGTTATAAATCCAAAATGGTGCAGTTGGAGAAGGAGAAAGGGAATTGGATCAAAGAAATGGAAGAACTGATGGAAATAGTTTCCTTTACAGGCCCCAGTTATGAAAATATTGCGGCTACAGAGGACGATGACCTAGTAAAATTCATGTCAGAAATTGTCATGAAAGGTGTTGAAATAAAGGGGTTAAAATAAGAAAATCAAAATTTGAAGCAGGAAGTTGCTCAAAGGAGTGAAAAGAGTGACCAAGTCCAAAAAGAGAATGATTTTTTGCAGAAAAAAGATTTCCAAGTTAAATTCAAGGATAAAAGGAAAGGGTCCATTACAAGGATCCAAACATGTTGTATGTGATTCTTTAGCAACAGATATCACTAAGTATAAGCAGTATCTGAATTTTGTTGATGAGAAGAATACTACAGCAATTACAACTCGTCATAAATGTGAAGTTGTAAATGAAACATTGTTGAAAATACCATTAGATTGTGATCAAAATGAAATCAATCTATTGAATTCAGTTTCTAATGTAGATTTGCAGACCATTGGGGTTAAGGATAGGAATACTATTATAATTTGGGCCAGAAAAATCATTGGCAAACATAATCATATAAAGAATGTGCATACAAAGGCTGAGCAGATGGAACAGAGTGTGCAAGACTTCAAGGACCTATTTAGTCAGTTTTTTAACAAGGATCTCCCTTATTTTTGGGATGGCATAGATAACCTGATTTAACAAGAAGAATATAATGTATTGTTGACTCAAGTTTGAATGGATCATTTAAATTTTCAAGACCTAGAAGAGGGGTTAAAAGGGATTACAATAGTTGATAAATTGATGAAATATTTCGAAGTTTTAAGCCAATTCAAGACAATCTAATCAAGTCTTCCCACTATTTTATATGCATCCTGCATAGAATTAGAAATTATTGTTAAGGAAATCGTTGATTGTGACAATCCTTCTGAAATTCAATGGAAATAAATTGTAATATTAGGAAAAACAAAATAAAAAATACTTGCTTCCAATTGAACTTGAAGGTTCATTCAAGTGGCATAGTACAATTCGAAGGAAAGTCAACAAATCATTCAAATATATCCCAAAAATAAAGGAGAGCTCATCTGGAAGCAAAGTGTTAACAAATCCCAGATATTTTGTAGGGAATATCTATTTTTGTAAAAGTCTATTAAGACTGGCTCATTGAGAATTTTGTATATATTTTATAATTTTCAATGTAATGGGGGTTCACGAGGGAGGAAAAGGATTGATTTGTATTGTAATATTTTCCCAAGATTAATGACATTATCATGCAGAATTCTTGAATGTTCTTACCAGAGATTCATGTGTTAATGCCCCTTCGTGTGTGTTTTCCCATGTGAATGTGTATCTTTCTGAGTTTTTCCATTTAAATGTAATGTCTTCAATATTTGAATGAACTTATATATTGTTGGGAAGTTGTTAAATGAAGAAACAAGAAAAAAATATTGTTCAAGGGTGCCATGAAAATGAAGCACTCCTCACAATAGGTTATTTGAAATGTCAATTTCAATGTTATCTTAGTGAGAGAAGGGAACAACACCTCAAGGGAAGTTAGGGTTTAAAGAATTTAGTGTGGTCATTGCATTTTTTCATCTCGGTTTCATTCTCCATTTATATTTTAAATATCATGAAGCCTTTGTTCATACAATGTCTCCATCAAATAACCATATTTTTTCTATTGAATCCATATTCTTGGTGAGTATAACAATGTGGAGTTGGAATATTGAGTTGTGTTATCTCTTGTAGTAAACCCATTTGCTTGATTTAGACAATATGTGACCTTTAGGATGAATATGTCTCCTAAAGCTCCCTATAGGTCATTGAGGCTTTGCATGCCTATAGGTGTATACATTTGTGTATACAAAGACACAAACGGAAGGTACGAATATTTTTCACTTAAGCTATAATGTTTTACAAATCAGAGAGTATTCCAAGAAACAAGTGCCCATTTCTTAGCTGAGTTGGTGCCCTGCCAAATAAAATTGCACTAGAGAGCCTTGACAAATTTTAGTGTTCTTTTAGGAGCTAGCAGAGATGAAGAAAGATAGATCAGGATGGCTTGAAGGACCAATTTTAGAATAATGATATGACCAACAAAGTTGAGGGAGTGAAAATTCCAATTGGTGAGATTTTTGTTGAGACAGGAGAGAAGGTCTTCCCAAGAACAATTGCGAACAAAAGTCTCCAAGAGAGAGGAACCAAGATATTTGGGTAGAAAGGATGTCCTAGTAGAATGAATATAGAGAGAGAGGGGGGGGGGACTCAACAGCAGACCACATGGCCAATCTTTGCATCCAATATTTTAATTTTTTTTTTTAAATAATACAGTATTGTCAGATATCCAACCCCTTGAGGTTGTCATTTGATATCTGATGGGTCTAGCGACAAGATGATTTGAATCCATGAAGTTTGATTTTGAAATCCCCTCTCTAGGTATGATGCCCCTGTGGAGTCATATATCTCACACCTCTGGGGCAGGATGATCGACAGCCTAGACACTAATATGATGGCTATGGAAATTGGATAACCGATAGCTATATGGACAGCATGATCGGCAACGTCGCCACTAATCCGATAGATGTGGAAGTCTGATAACTGATTTTTTTTATTGTGTGTCGACTAACCGACATTTTCCCACCGATGCTTAAACAAAAATAATTTCGTCAAATTTTAGACGTGTAACTATTGAATTTAATAAAAATTAGTCGTTGGATTTTGGGTACAAATGTAGTTGTGTATGGAATGGAAAGGCAAGGCATGGCATGGTATGGCATGGAAAGGAAAGGCATGGCATGGTATGGCATGGAAAGGAAAGGAAAGGAAATGTAAGGCATGGAAAGGAAATTCAAGGAATGGAAAGGTAAGGAAAGACATGGCAAGACAAGGCATGGCATGGAAATTCAAGAAAAGTCGAGCATGTCATGGAAAGGAAAGTCATGGCATGGCATGGAAAGGAAAATAATGACATGGAAAGGAAAGTCATGGCATGGAAAGGAAAGGAAAAGAGGGGAAATGAAAGGAAATTCAAGGTTAGACATGTAAAGGCAAGGAAAGGCATGGCAAGGAATGGAAAGGAAATTTCTAGGTATAGGTATGGCAAGGCAAGGCAAGGCAAGGAATGGCAAGGTAAGGCGAGGCATGGAAAGGCAAGGCATGGCATGGAAAGGCAATGTAAGGAAAGGCATGGCATGGAAAGGAAAGGCATGGCATGGTATGGCATGGCATGGCAAGGAAAGAAAAGACAAGGAAAGGCTAGGCAAGCAAGCAAAGCAAAGGAAAGGCAAGGCAAGGCTAGGAAAGGCTAGGAAAGGAATGCAAGGCACACTTGTGGAGAGATGATCTACTTTCTATTTTGGGTAGTTGATCACATACTTTGTTGTGGATGTTCCATCCACTTGGAATATTTCACATTCATCCATAGATTTGGCTATCTTGGAATTAACACATGTGGAGTGGTTGAATGCATGCACATTCTTGGAAGGAACATTCCATGTGGACACTTGGCATTTGAATTGGCTTGATGCCTATTTTTGGTGGTGTGTCCCCTTCATGAGCATTATTCGTTGCATACTACTATTATTTTTGGATGATGGGAATTCCTTTGGAGAGGCTAATGTCCACATGTTGTAACATGGTCAACCATGGATTGAGAAGATATCTAACTAATCCATTGTTATAATGCTTGTTTGAATTTTCACAAAGTTAGTTAGAAAATAATAATATTTTATTGTATAATAGAAGAGACTTACTCTATAAATAAGATCTCTCTCTCTCTCTCTCTCTCTCTCTCTCTCTCTCTCTCTCTCCATTGTAAAGGATGGATAATTTAGGGTTTTAGGAGCTCTCGTCTTGAGATACATTATACAACGTTTTGGAGAGATTAATGGAGAATTTGAGGTATATTTTCATTTGATGTGAGGCTTTACTATGCACTTATATTTTATGTGTTTATTTTGTATTAAGAAACCCTTGTAGCATGTTTTGATTTCCATTATAATGAACAATGCTTCATTTTGGATAGAGTGATGTGGGATTTCAACCCTCTTATTTATATTGTGATTATGTTAGCCTACATGATTCTTATTATTGGTTCTTGGAGTCTTAACTAGGATGGACCTTCATTGTTTCATCAAATTTAGGTCCTTGAGAACCATTAATTGCATATGGATTTAGCACTTAGCAATATTTTCCACCATAATAGAGTCGTTAATAAGTAACGCAAGTATTTATAATAACTTTAGAAAAAATTAACTATTTTTACTTACATAAACTTCATTAACACTTTAAACTATTTTTACTTACATAAACTATTTTTACTTACAATGATTAGTGCAATAATACACTCTATATCTATTTGAATAGTCAACCACACTGAGAAAAAAATTATTTAATTTCATCAAAAGTTCATAAATCTATCCAAATTTTGTGAAATAGTTGCTAGAACCTAACATATATTTGTGTAGGCTTCAACAAACATCTCCTATAATAAGTGGATTTATTGAATATTGTAAAGGTAATTGTAGTTTCTATTAGTTAAATGTAAGTTATTGAATCTACAAACTCATTGAAATCCACATTGATGCATTAAGTGATCCTTCTATTTTTCAATGTATTAGTTTCTCCTTCCAACTATTGAAAAACAATATTCAACTTATCATACTAAGAGAGATTAAATTGAAGTTTATAAGAGATTTTGATTTTGATATTTCAACTTCTTGTCATGTCTTCATTATCCCAAAGCCAACCACAATACCAAAGTGTGCATCGATTTCAACTCATGGATTATTCTATCCATGTTCATGATTTTCATGTAGGTTTCTCCCTTTATAAAACAGTGTAAATATATGTTTCCTAGGAATATCCTTGCAGCAGTATTTTTATGTGTAATTAGTTCTTAGAAGAATAGAGATACGAAGTTGTTTCTATTTATTGTTTCTGAGAGTTATCTTTTGAGAATAGATTTCTCTCAATCCATTTAGATTAGATTTATTTCTTGCAATTTCATATATAACATAAAAGAGTGGAAATAAAAAAACATTGAAATTCATACATTAATCAACGTAAAATGTAGTAACAATGAGATTCATAAAAAACATGCCATGAAATATATAGATAGATAGATAGATATATTCAACATCTTCTAAACTATACATTTATTACAAAATGGCACATCATGCCCAATAGACAAAATGGCAGCAAGTGCCCTAACATAAAAAGAATACCATATGGTGACCTAGATACAAAATGGCAGTGATCGATCACTCATTGACCACTTCCACACTCGCCATCCTTGGGAGCATCCTAGAAATCAATATTTATTCTCTTGCTTGAAGAAGAACCTCGAGTGGTTCTGTGCCTATGATCCAGATTGTTTTCAGAAGGAAATGAAAGCAGATATATTACAATGAAATACACATAAAAAATTCCAAAAACAGAGAAATACAGCAGGACATGATTTATATTAATGAAAGAAATGTACAGAGACTGTAAAATACAGAGTGCAAGACTCGCTAGAATGGTGGCAGATTTAACTATCAGAAGAGATGTGATGTCTACGCTCATTCGCAATAAGATGATTAAAGTGAGGCTCTGGAGACCTTTTTATGATAAACATGGATTCCAAAACCATAGATATCCAAAAACCCAACCCTAAGAGTTGAAGCACCAAAAGTCATGTGGGCCCTGTTGGAGTAAGTTAGTACATTAACTTCTCGGGGTCGCAACTTTTGCATGTGATATTCTTTTTAGGCGTGTGATAGCCCGTTGGAAAGGTATTTTCAAGAAATACGCATTATGTCATCAAAATCTGACTTTGTTTTCATTTTGACTGTGTAAATATAAGAAAACATTGCTTAGAGCCCCAAAACGGCCCTAGAAGTACAACAAAATGTATTGACATGAAAAATTACAAAATAAGCCAGTTGGAATAGGTGGGAGGCCACCAATATCCACTTGGATGTTGTGCAGGGCTTCAAGATAGCCCCGTAAGTACAAAACCCACAATTACAAAAAACAATTCCCATTAGAAAGAAACGTGTTGAACTAAAAATTGTCAAGATGAGGCACTTGGAATTCAGAACAGGTGGGTGGCCACCAATATCTAGCTGGATCAATCCTCCCCCATTAGGAATCAATGGTCTCCATTATGTTGAATGCCCAAGGAAGAGGGGAAACCATTTTCTGGATATGAATCTTGGTGAGTTGCATTCCTTGTTGGAGAAGTTGCGTTGCTTGGTTTGTGGAAGGTTGTCATGAAACTGCTGCTAGTGGGGTTGAATATGTTCCACCAACCTATTGTCTCTAGGGTTGATGGGGCATTGTGTAGGAACCATTGTAGTTTCTTCTTTCTCTTCTCTAATTTTCTTTTGTTGGATAGAAGGTGTTGACGATGTAGTGGTTGTAGTGGCCTTCTCTGCATCCTTTGAACATACTGTGAAGAGTATTAATTTTGCAGTATGATAGATTACCTTGCGGAATTGTTTTGGTGGAAGAGTAATCGGAACTACCTCTGGTATCCTATAGAGCTTACCCCCAAGAGTAATAATGAAAATACGACGTCAAGACTCATAAACAACATGATTTTTCCACATATATGGTTGTCCCAAAATAACGTCACATAAATCAAGAGGGGAAACATCACACACTACCTCATCCTTGAAGGGTTGGATGCCTGTTGACGGGCGAAATTGACCATCTATCAACTGGAAGAGCGAGTCTGGTCCGGGGTTGTCTAAATAACCCAAGTCATTTGGTATAACTCATTTTGACAGGTTTAATGGCTCCGTTAGTCAATCCAAGAATCCTAAAAGAAATGAATAAAAGATAGAAATAACTAACTAATTACTAAACACACTATATATGTGTACATATGTTCAAATGTAACTATAGTAGTTGTATTTAAGAAGAAGATATACAAGTCTCGTTTATTTACATGATTTACAAGATGCAAGTTTTAATCGAAACTTACGAAAATCGATGTGAAAAATGATTGCTTCTAGGAAGCAAATAAAGAAAGCACATAAAAATATTTATTGTTTTTATTTTATAAATTTAAATAATATTGCAAAAAGGTTAATGAAACATGAACATGTGGATAGTCAAAGCTAAACCATACATTCTAGTTTCAATGATATGTAAATGACAGAAAAGGAAACAAAAACATAAACCTGTGATCTCATAATTATACATGACTACAGAAAGATAAATCTAGAAGCAATCTATGCATTTTATTATTCAATTTAAAACTCAAAGATAAATCCCATTATTTAAACCGAATATATAATCACAGTATTTATATTTTGATTGAAGCAAATGATAGATGGTATTTATAATATAAACCTCCTACACATCACAGATCATTTAATCTAAAGATATCAGACCTGCACATGTAATAGGATTAAAAAAAACATTAATAACAACATTATAAACAAAAGGCTAAAGCCAAAATGCATATATGCCATTCTATTAAGTTTTTCGAATCACTTGTCCATTCTGTAGTCCTGGAAGAATTTTTTTGGATAATAGATTTTAAAGATTGGAAAAATTAATACATAAATGATAATAATTAACCATGTATTGATAAAAAAGACTAAAGCTATTCAAATCAATTCATAATCAATTATTCAAAGAATATGAAGATATTATATGAAAACAAAATCATTGTACTTACAGTACAAAAGCCATTAAGCAACCTGGAATTCCATATTCTTCTTTGAAAATACTCGTCCATTATCCCAAAGATTTCAGCCATCAATTACTCCATTTCAAAAGAAATAAAAAGTTTACAAAAGCAATAATATACAAAAGAGAAAGGATTAAAATCCTCCTCTCAAATTGTTGGATCCCTTGGGCTCTAATATTTCTCATATATTTATAAAATGAATGAACAGTCTGGGTGTCACTATTAATTTATGCCACCTGGCATTTGCCTCTAAACAAGACCCAAATATTTCTCAAACCGTGCATTTGTTTGGGAAAATATTTATGCGAAAGGTAAATGGGTCCATTTTGGTTCTGGGTTTTCAACCGTTTCTTCAAATTCCTCATGGTTTGGCTACAATCAGTTATGCAAAATCGTCTGTTTGATCTTGACGCATTTCCAAATTTTATCTGTTGGTTCTCATAAAATTATTTGTAGCAATCCAAAATTATTTTTAGATCAATCATCTTGAATTCATTTGGATAATAAAATCACGCCATGATCAGATCTGTATCAAATATTTGATAATAGAAACCTGTGAAACAAAAAGAAAGCTAATTTAATAACCTGAAAATTGTGAATAAAACAAAATCTAGAAAAATAAAAAATGAATTTAAACTAACTATAACTTATAATCAAATATTGTTTATAATTTGCTTTAAAATATGATCTAGAAGCTTCAAGTTAATGGAGAAAAAATATTAATTTTGGTTTTTTACAAAATCAAACAAATGATAGATAATTCTTTGATTATTATTATTTTGAAATGAGATGCAAAATGAAAAACGAATTTAATTAATTAATATCACCAAATGATTTCATGAAAATGAGAAACCAAACAAGATATTATTTGATGAAGCATTGAACACATTATTCAAAATAGTCAAACTTGCTAATGAGCAAAAGAATGAATACATAATCATAATTTAAACGAAAGTAAACATTTGATAAAAATTAACGTTTTTGTTTAAATTGAGATTTTTATGCTCATTTCTAACTTTTGACATATACTCTTGTAATAAATGTCTCATACTATAGTGAATGTCTTAAGTTTGTCTCAAAGAAAGAGAAGGTATGGAACTATTTGAAATGGTTGATTCTGTAGCTCATTATAATTATCAAGATTCTAATAGGGGCCCATTAAATTTTGTAAAAATATACGGGGAGTTGTTGGGGCCCAACAAATGGTGACTTACTGGGTGAAGCAGTTATCTCTAATCTGGTAATATTTCATCTTAGGAAGAAAATAATAAGACTTGAAAAAGGATTTAAGCTCCCTGAAATAAATTCACTCTGAGACCATATAGTATTAGGATAAGCTCAATGTTATAACCAGACAATAGAATTTTCTTTGCAGGGGATTATAACCTGAAATAATGTCTTAATCAAAGAGTCACGATGTTTATATCAGAACTTCGATACCACTGATAGAGCCACTGCTGCCATCAGGCGTCCATAGCCTCGATAGGGATGTCATTTAATCCACTCAAATGCTTTAATCTCATCCAATAGTTGTATCCACATGATGTATACTTCCATAAAAGATAAAAAAAACATATAACTGCTACCTCTTGACCCGACATTGCTTCGTTGTCAGTAGGCCTGTTCAGTACCCCGACGAAGTTGTCTTGGTATCATGTGTGCATTTACCCGCTGCCAGCGAGCCTGTTCAGTACCCTGACGGGTTTACACACACTTCCCACACATAAGTTATTTCAACTCTCTTATGCCACTTTTAAATAATAATACAATTATAGATTTCTTGATGACAAAGAGAACAGGGTGATACTAGAGGTTAATTGCAATACAGGTGAATAGTTGACCATGTTATTTATTTTCTTTCAAAATTGGAAGTTTTATCAAGGTTTAAAGATTTTAGATTTCATTTAAGAAATCATCTAGAGAATGGGGAAGAACTTAAAAATAATTCCTTAAGAATATGGATGGCGTAAAAAGTTTAAAGATCATCGTAATTCTCAAAGATTTAAACCATGTCTCTAGTGTAATACTCTGGCAAAGACAATTTGAGGACAAAATGAAAGTGACAATTGAATTAAAAATCAATTGTTTGAGCTATATCTTAATATCAGGACCTCTTTGAACTATTTCAAATTGCTTGAAAAACACAAGTCTTAAAATAAATGCTTCCTTCAACAATATCTCTTTGATCAGAAATATATTGATTCAAAAAGAAAGATAAGAAGAAAACTCATTCAAAATAATCAAAGAAAACAAAAACACACAAAAAACCAAATCAAATTTTATTAATGGGATTCAAAATAAGAAGTACACAAAATCAAAATAGCAAAAGAAAACTTTTTAGGAAATGATTTTGGCCAAAGATAAACTTGATTTTTTGTATCCACTATCATCTCACTGTAATATAAAGGAAGAATTGAATCATATAAAATATCACGTGCGAACAAGTCCTTTTCTTAAGATAGTGATGCATAAGATGTTGCTATGACCAAGCATTATTATTAAAAATAAAAGAGACTAAAAATAGAAAAATCCTTATTGAGATGAGTGCAGTCCTACTCATGGCACCTTAGGTCAAGGTTGAATTGATAGTTCAATTTACTTATCTCTTTACTTTCCATTTAAAATTTTCATGATGATACTGTGTTTTCGAAAAGGAATATTCAATGAAAAGCAGAGAGAAAAATATTTAAAGTGGACTTCCCTGACAACATTCATATTATGGTTCTCTTGGTGTGTCTACTTGTGTTCATAACTGCATTAATACAAAAATAAATATTGAGAAATAAAACTAAAAGAAAACCTACTCCTAAACCTACTCTAACTACTAACCAAATCAAAAATACTAAGTGAAGTCATGCTTCCAATGTAGCCATCAAAGTAACTCCAATCCTGCAATGGAAACAAAATCAAATATTACTAACAAGAATGGTAGTATATTGAAAAATAACAAAAATATATCATACTTACCTTTATCGTCATCATTTAAAAACAAAGCAAGCATGACCTTACCATTCTTTTGAAACTTCTTGATGTATGAATCCTCCAACCATTCTGCAATATGGTCGTGATATGAGTCATAATGGCATGTAAGAGTGTAAGTAAGTTTGGAAAACTTATCAATATTATGGGGACCTGACATAACCATCAGCCAATGCCGAAATGCCCCATCCTCCTGACAATTCTCCAAGTGTTCATCAATTTCTTCACATAGAGGATCTAAAAAAATCATGTGATGCTTACTTCCTAGATATTTAGGTAGAAGCAAAGCAAGCACAACATTATCTTTATTATGAAGATTTTTTAGATACAAATCTTCAAGCCATTCTAAGATCCTGTCATAAAAAATAGGATTAAAACTATGACTTTGATGAAATGAATATATCAATGGGGAACACATCATAAGAGGATTCATGACATCAGTTAGATTATTGGTTTGAACAATTCCTTTGATGAGATTGATCGTTTCAAAATGTGAAGCATAAACATTAAAAATCGAACTAATCAAAGAAAGAATATGCAATGTAGAATATTCGATCTCCATAAGGATGAGTGCATTGTATTTTTCAAAAATAAATCGTGCAAAATCATCTTGCAACATGTTTTTTTCCCATGCGAGTGATGAAAGTGAAAGAGCGTCAAATCCGATTTCATAAATGTTATGTTTGGAATTAATTTCATGAAATTTTGGCATATCGAAAAGATTTGATTGTGATGGCAAAGAGTAAGATACTGTGGGTAAAGTATCAAGTCCACTAGAGTCTAAGAAGAGATCAGATATAAAGAGTAAAAGGAATCAGAAATAAGCACATGAAAAGAATCTATTGAGCTATGATATTTAACAATGGTATTCTCAAGACATTCCTCTTCATTTTCATTAAAACTTTCACTCCATTTTGGTGATAAATTCTTCAACATAATATGATCATCTAAATTTGCCTCCTGTACGATAGATAATTCAAAAATTTCATGGAAAACATCTGATCTTTCATGTTGATAAGGTACGATTTATAGATGAGGGTTTAAGATTACTTCTTCCAATTGTAGATCTACATCTCTAATTAGTTTCATTGGAATGTTAGAATGCTCAAGATCATTTTCATCACCTAAGTCTTCTTCAATAACTGAATTTAAATATTGATTAGAGAAAGAGTTAGGAGAACGAGGACATTCACCTTGACCCAACATCAAATCTTCTTCCACGATGGTCAAGGACTAAAAATACAATGATTCTGAGGAAAAACCAATTTGATTGTCAGTAAGAACATTTTCAATAGATTCTACCTCCCTTTCTTGTTCAACATTTTCATATGGATCCCTCTCATCCTGTGAACACAATTCTTCTTGCAATTGAGTGATAGTATTTGTAATTGCTTCATCATTTGCGATTGAATATGACTGGATGCAAGCATCATAGAGGAGATTTAATACAAATGACATGTCATCAAGATTAAATTTACAAAGAACATGATGGATTCTTGTCGAAAATTCTTTTGAAGATGAATCACCATTGATTAGCAAAGTCTGAAATTCTTCACATAATTGATTGTAATCATAGATTTCAAAAGAATATAAAAATTCATCTACAAACTGAAACCAATGAAAAATGTAATACGCTGGAAAAGACTCAAACCAATGTTTAATTCAACCCCTAAAAGTAAAAGCAAACAATTTGCACAAAACCTTTAAATCGGAAATATCATGCTTGATGCATTTACACCAAAACTTGTTAATATGGTCTTTTGAAAATACATTCCCCCCACCATCAAAGGTGAGTTTGGACAAGAGAGAGACTGTCTTGTTGGGAATATCAGGTAATGAGAAGTGGAAAGCATGTTCCAACATAGTGATTTGGGGAGCCATGGGAAATTAATAAATTTGAAACAAAGACTCTTACAAGGCCAGCTTGTCAGTCTAGCCCTCCTTCTAGCGCCATTTGTTGACAGGCGAAATTGACCATCCATCAACTGGAAGAGCAAGTCTAGTCTGGGGTTGTCTAAATAACCCAAGCTGTTTGATATAACTCGTTCTGACGAGTTTAATGGCTTTGTTAGTCAATCTAAGAATCCTAAAAGAAACAAATAAAAGAGAGAAATAACTAACTAATTACTAAACACACTATATATATGTACATATCTTCAAATGTAACTATAGTAGTTGTATTTAAGCAGAAGATATACAAGTATCGTTTATTTATATGATTTACAAGATGCAAGTTTTAATCAAAACTTACAAAAATCGATGTGAAAAATGATTGCTTCTAGGAAGCAGATAAAGAAAACACATAAAAATATTTATTGTTTTTATTTTATAAATTTAAAGAATCTTGTAAAAATATTAATGAAACATGAACATGTGGATAGTCAAAGTTGAACCATACATTCTAGTTTCAATGATATGTAAATGACAGAAAAGGAAACAAAAACATAAACCTGTGATCTCATAATTATACATGATTACAGCAAGATAAATATGGAAGCAATCTATGCATTTTATCATTCAATTTAAAACTCAAAGATAAATCTCATTATTTAAACCGAATATATAATCACAGTATTTATATTTTGATTGAAGCAAATGATAGATGGTATTTATAATATAAACCTCCTACAAATCACAGATCATTTAATCTAAAGATATCAAACTTGCACATGTAATAGGATTAAAAAAAACATTAATAACAACATTGTAAACAAAAGGCTAAAGCCAAAATGCATATATGTCGTTCTATTAAGTTTTTTGAATCACTTGTCCATTCTGTAGTCCTGGAAGAAATTTTTTGGATAATAGACTTTAAAGATTGGAAACATTAATACATAAATGATAATAATTAACCATGTATTGATAAAAAAGACTAAAGCTATTTAAATCAATTCATAATCAATTATTCAAAGAATATGAAGATATTATATGAAAATAAAATGATTGTACTTACAGGACAAAAGCCATTAAGCAACCTGGAATTCCATATTCTTCTTTGAAAATACTCGTCCATTCTCCCAAAGATTTCAGCCATCCATTACTCCATTTGAAAAGAAATAAAAAGTTTATAAAATCAATAATATACAAAAGAGAAAGGATTAAAATCCTCCTCTCTAATTCTTGGATCCCTTGGGCTCTGATCTTTCTCATATATTTATAAAATGAATGAACAGTCTGAGCATCACTATTAATTTCCGCCACCTGAAATTTTCCTCTAAAAGAGACCCAAATATCTCTCAAATCATGAATTTGTTTGGTAAAATATCTATGCAAAAGGTAAATGGGTCCATTTTGGTTCTGGGTTTTCAACCGTTTCTTCAAATTCCTCACAGCTTGGCTGCAATCAGTTCTGCAAAATCATTTGTCTGATCTTGACGCATTTCCAAATTTTATCTGTTGTTGCTCATAAAATTATTTGTAGCAATCCAAAATTATTTTTGGATCAATCATATTGAACGCATTTGGATAATAAAATCATGCCATGATTAGATCCATATCAAATATTTGATAATAGAAACATGTGAAACAAAAATAAACCTAAATTAATAACCTGAAAATTGTGAATAAAACAAAATCTAGAAAAATCAAAAATGAATTTAAACTAACTATAACTTATAAACAAACATTGTTTATAACTTATAAACAAACATTTGTTTTAAAATATGATCTAGAAGCTTCAAGTTAATGGAGAAAAAATATTAATTTTATTTTTTTACAAAATCAAACAAATGATAGATAATTCTTTGATTATTATTATTTAAAATGAGATGCAAAATGAAAAAAGAATTTAATTAATTAATATCACCAAATGATTTCATGAAAATGAGAAACCAAACAAGATATTATTTGATGAAGCATTGAACACATTATTCAAAATAGTCAAACTTGCTAATGAGCAAAAGAATGAACACATAATCATAATTTAAACGAAAGTAAACATTTGATAAAAATTAATGTTTTGTTTAAATTGAGATTTTTATGCTCGTTTCTAACTTTTGACATATACTCTTGTAATAAATGTCTCATTTTATAGTGAATGTCTTAATTTTGTCTCAAAGCAAGCCAAGGTATGGAACTATTTGAAAAGGTTGATTCTGTAGCTCATTATAATTATCAAGATTCTAATAGGGGCCCATTAAATTTTGTAAAAATATAGGGGGAGTTGTTGGGGCCCAACAATTCCATAGGACATGTGGCACTGTTCGATGACATGCAGATCTCGTCCTTGATGAAGCCACCCAATGTTGTATGGTTGTGGGTGTGGTGTTGTCGACAACGTCGACTATTTGATGACCTCAGTTGAGATGAAGTTCTTCTGTATGTCGCTATCAACAATGAAATTGAACAGGGCCCCCTTCACCCACATATGTGAATGGAAGAGGCGATCCCCCTCTTCAAGATCTATTGGTTCTTATGGTTGAATTGTTGTGGTCGCTACAGTAGCAGTAGGGTCTGCATTGATGATCTATCCATTTTCAATATTTTCTGGATCAGATTCTGAATCAGGGTTCGGCTCCTTGTCTTTGATCTTGACCACCAATGATTGTTTCGAGAGACATTCATCAGCGTTGTACCAGGGGATTTTGTGGAATTCGCACCACTTCCAAATTTCGTTCTTCATCTTTCCTTTACCCTTCTCTTCCTATGTCTCGGACTGGTTTTCAGGAAGTTGTTGGTTAGGGTCGTCTTTAGCATGCTTTGGTTGTTGCGTATTTGCAGACTCGAACTCCCATTTGTTCTAGTACCTAAATTTCTGCTCAATTTTGACTGCACATCAATATTCATATCCCAATGATGATATGTTTATTAAATCCATTTCATTTTGGATGTACCTATGTAGATCCCCATAGTATTTCAGAACTAGATGTCGCTTGGAGTCTTTGATGGTGGTAGCTTTATCTCTGAGAAGAGATGTGACATCTACAATAATTCACAAGAATATGATTACAATGAGGCTCTGAAGGCATTTTTATTATAACATGAATGCCAAAACCCTATACATCCAAAAACCTAAACCTAGGAGATGAATCGCCAAAAGTCATGTGGGCCTCGTTGGATTAAGTTAATACATTAACTTCTTGAGGTCGTAACTTTTGCATGTGATCTTTGTTTTAGGCGTGTGATAACCTGTTGGAAAGGTATTTTCGATAAATATGCATTATGTTGTCAAACTCTAACTTTGTCTATAGTTTGATTGTGAGAAGTCAACAAAACATTGTTTAGAGCCCCAAAATGGCCCTAAAAGTATAGAAAGATGTACCGACATGAAAACTTCCAAAATAAGTCAGTTGGAATAGGTGGGAGACCACCAATATCCACCTGGATGTTGTGTAGGGATTCAAGATAGCCCTGTAAGTGAAAAACCCACAATTACAAAGAAATGTCCCCATTACAGAGAAACGTGTTGAACTGAAAACTGTCAAGATGGGCCAATTCGAATTTGGAACAGGTGGGTGGCCACCAATATCCACCTGGATCATCCTAGGCCTACCATATGGTGGCCTAGATACAAAATGGTAGTGTAACATACCCGACCCCTAAATACCCATTCTAGGGATGTGGCATCAAATTTGTTTTTTTTTCCTTGGTTCATTTCCAGTCACTTGCTAAGAAACATATTATTATTTTGTTCCCCTGAAGTTTACATCTCCCACTACATGCTTAAATAAGCTAGTGTGGTCCTCCTTATGACCTCACGATGAAAATCGAGAGATAAGAGTCTTCTTAGCAAATTTTTCGAAACTCAGGAATCTCGTACTTCGGGCATTCCAATAGTGTTGTCAAATTCTCAAATCGTCGAACAATGGAGGGAATCAACGGTCCACATTATCCATCGAGATCCTACAGTTAAAAATGGGGCTTCAACATTCGGCACAGAACACTCCTTTTTTCTAATCCCTGAAGTCCCGAAATCTCACCACATGGCCTTATCCATTCGGTGATCGACGTTCGGGGTATAGCGTTGAACGTCCTACATTTTGGCATTTTGGAAATCAGTGGTTGTCGTTGAACCTTCGGTGTTTCGAAAGTAGACGGCCATCATTGATCCTTCAGCATTTGGAAATCATCATTGAACCTTCCTTTATCAACCTACACTCAAATATTTTGAACTCTCGCCACGTGACTTTGGCCCTTCAATGATCGGCATTTGGTGTTTTATGTTGAATGTTCCTATATTGTACTATGCCCCAAATATTTCAAACTCCCAAAGTTATCCAAACTCTCGAAATACTGAATACGTCATCAACCACATTGGCCAAGCGGGCATGAACCAAAATCCGACATGCGGTGAGGTCCAGGGGTGACACATGTCCTCGATAGGGGGTGAAACGTGTCATGCTATAACAGGAATAAGGGGTATGTGAATCGTCCATATCTAGGTGACATGTGGCATGGGTAATGTAGGTCCACATCACCTTGAATGATGTCAGGATGCCACATCATCTTGAACCGATAGTTTCCCAGGCCTTCGATCTCACAGTCAGTAAGATTCCATGTAGATCCATTGATCTACGAATCTCGTTACTTCACGGCTCTGAGATTTGGATATTTCCAACTCCTCTCGTCATGAATCCCCAAAGAGCTAAGTCTCCAGACTCTCTAATCTGGTGCCAAGTGTCACAATCCTACCAAGGGTCGAGATTCATTTTGGCATTCGCAACTTCGGAGGTCTTCGCACTCTATAGGTTCTTGGTCAGGTTCCTCTGGAGTACTAAGTTTTGCAGACTATGGGATTTCTTTCCACATTCCCTCTCATTCGACAGCTCCAATTCGATAAACAACTTTAGACATCGGACAAGTAGGGGCCACATGTCGCTTCATGACTCATTCCCTCTCACTTGGGTGATCTAGGGTGGGCTTCTTGGATCAACGACTTAAAGGGGTCTTGAAGGATTTGAGGATCGACGGTCCACATTACTTCGACAGTTTGACATTCAGGAGTCTAGTGTGTATCTTCCATATTCCTCTCTAGAGTGTCGAATACTTGAACTTCTGGATAGTCGTTGATCTGTGGACATGTGCCCCTCTATTCTCAATGGTCCATATTAACACTATGACTTCGAAATTTGGGATTTTCAGTGCTAGACCACTCCTATCCTCCTAAAGTGGAACTTCATCGAAGCGCTTACCACTACCCTTCCTAAATCCTATTTAACGGCTGAGAGAAATCCACATTGGATCTCTAGATCGACCACCCCTATCACTAGTAAATTTGGGTTATTTTGCGATGACTATTTCAACGCTCTTGTGGTGTTATGTCATGGATATTGCAATGAATCTTGAGTCTCCCAAACGTCGTTCCATGTGACATGGTAGGTGCGACGAACCTAGATTAACGTCGCAAGAGTGACGACCATAGGAAAGTTGTCACGATTGTGACAAAGAAAGAAATACCATCGCCAGAACAACTAAGTAAAGAAATTGTCGAAAGAGTGACATGGTAGGGAAATCATCCCACACTCAAAAATATATGAAAAGTAAGTAAAAAAATTGTGACGAATCATCTTTCTAAGTGGTCATCGCAATTGCGATGCACACAGTTTATATAGCGATCAAATCGCTATACAAGTTTCGTGATTTGTATAGCAAGTTCATCGCACAATTTGTACCAGACATCTCAATTATGACGAACACAGTGTATATAGCGACGAAATCGCTATACAAGTTTCATGATTTGTATATAAATTTCATCGCACAATTTGTACCTGTCGTCGCAATTGTGACGAACATAGTTTATATAGTGACAAAATCACTATACAAGTTTCGTGATTTGTATAGCAAGTTCATCGCACAATTTGTACCAGTCGCCACAATTGCGATGAACACTTTCGTAATTTGTATATCAAGTTCATCGTAAAATTTGTACAGGTCATCGCAATTGCGATGACAACAATTGATTTTAAAAAAAAAAAAAAAAAATTAATTTTGAGCAAAAAAAATTAAAATTTTGTTTTTGAGCAAAACAAATTAAAATTTTATTTTTGAGCCAAAAAAAAAAAAAAAATTTTGAAGAAAGGGGGCATCTATTGGAAGAATATTATAGGATATGAAGTTCATCATATTCTTGAAAACATTTTACAAAGGGAAATTCTCTGAAGTAAATAAGGTATGGGTAGATCGCTCTGCATGTGATCAAGCACCATCTAGTTTTGATTTCAAGAGTACAAATATGGAGTGTCACATCCAATCAAGAGTTACCCTTAGATATTTATAGTTAGTCTATCAATTCATCTCAATATGCCCTCGTCTATATTAAAAAATTCAAGTATGCTAGAATAGAGAATGTCTTTTGTTGAAAGAATTATCTGAAGGTCTTATTTTCACATTCAAGGGGGCATTAACCTAGGAGGAAGAATGCTCCATTAAATTGGGTTTTTTATGGTTATACTAAGACATATAGAGAAGATATCTTGTCCAATAAAGACAATTTCTATTTGTATAATCCATTAACATAGTGAAAAGAACATATTTTGATGAATGTTTGGCATAGGAGAAATTCAATGAGTCAACCAAAAGATATATATGTAACAATATATATTTGATATGGATATGTTATTAAAACAGATAACATATACATATGAAATATATTTATATGTGTGATCTTTACTAAACATATAAGTTGTAAGGTTGGCTAACCTCATCAC
This sequence comes from Picea engelmannii, assembly GCA_009831015.1. Taxonomy (NCBI): domain Eukaryota; kingdom Viridiplantae; phylum Streptophyta; class Pinopsida; order Pinales; family Pinaceae; genus Picea; species Picea engelmannii. Next base: position 930,006 of record ML777885.1, read on the forward strand.
GAGAGGCATTGAAAAAGAAAGGCTTATCTATTCTACTCGGAATTTTTAGGATTTTTATGGCTCCCTAAGAAGGTTTATCTCTAGATGCATTCATGGATTTTCATCACAGTTGGTTTTATTAATCTTTAAATACTATCCACATTTCAAATCTTGTGGGAATCTTTAAAATGAAGGGTCATTCCATTTATTGGGAACATTTAGAAATATCATTCTAAGTCCAAAGAGTGTGGGAATATAGTTGGGCAAGGCCATTGTCTTCTTATTTGTTTAATGATTTATACACAAGGCTAATTTCCTTGCAAACTTACCTCTCTAACATTATTTTTTATGACTGCATGAGAAATATTTCACATTTGGGAAAAAAATCAATGTCATAGAACATTTATCCATCTTAATTTGTAAACTACATGTTGGAGGGTGAATTATCCATGAAAAACAAACATGTTTTTAAATGGCATGTTGCAGGGGGTATCACAACATCCCCTCTTTACCTACCAACCAAACAAATCTTGAATCTTTGTTGAGAATCACAACACCCTTTCTTTACCTATCAACTAACCAAACTTAGTTAACATGAGATATTATTTAATTATATATTGTGTATATAAACACCTTTTTTTCTAGAAAGAGAATTAAATTTGGATACTACAAGGAGTTTGGGACTAGCATTGGAGAGTGATGAGTTTTACCTTTGGTCAATGTTCATATCTCATGGACTTCACCTAATACTCTGAATAAGTTCCAATTCCATTTCCGTTGGTTGACCTCTATTAAAAGACCAAAAGGAACTTTCTATTTACATTATCTCTAGTCATTGAAAGCATACAAGTTGATATTTTAAAGAGAACTAAAAAATAAAACGATATAAGACAGGGTGTAATCTATATGTCTAATGAGGTCATCCTTTTGCAACTATTCAAAATAATGGGAGGCGAAATTGAAACTTTTGGCTTCAAATATGGAAGGAATCATTTTGGATTGATGAAATCGTAGATATCAAATGATAACATTACATAATCCAAGTGCAGTAGGGGTATTCGAGGGTGTTGAATCCATTTTTCTAGTAAAAACAACAAATTCATCAATCCAAAATTGAAATTTCAACAAAGATTGCCTAGATAGAATCTAGTGAGGGAAAATCACAAAAGGTCAAAATCATCTAACATTTATCCTTCTTCTATAATTCGGTAGCCTCTAATTTACCACATGTTGAACTTGAAATATCCTTTGTTATTGGAAGGGAATACTTCTCTATAAATAATTTAGTAAAACATTGACCTAACAACTTAAACAAGAGGATAAAAATCTCAATGAAATAGAAGGATATATCCATCATACTTTTGTGTGATACCTCATCTAATTAAATAATTAAATGAGTCAAAATAATGTTGGATATAAAAAGAGATATATGTGTTAAGAGTGAGGATTACTTGTAAGTGCAACTCAGACTAGGTTATAATAGGGTAACCCCCTTCCATTATACCTAATAAGGGTTATTAGACTAGACATTAGGTTAAGGAAGTATATATATACTTTCAGTAACTAAGGAAGGTAAGGATATCTATAAGGAAGGTATGTGAGTTAAGGTTTTGGTGATTATTTCATAGTAAGGTTTTGGTGATAACCTAGTAGAAGATAAGGTATGTTAGGGTACTTCTCTTGTAATTTGACTTTCCTAGAAGGTGAGTAGAGAAAGCCAAGTGATATGCCTTTTTAGAATCCCATAGTCAAGTTATATGATTTACCTGAATAAGGATTTGTGAGATATTTAAAGGTGAGATAAATTTATGATGTTCAAATTTTATGATGTTCATGTACATATCATGAAATCAAACCTAATTCATGTTCTTTTTAAGGTTGTTTAGTTGAATCAATTAAATTGTGATTTAGAAATGAATGAGTCAAAACCTACCATAACTAACACAAGTGGAACCCTTAATTCATTGTGGTATAAATTTTCCTTATAAATCCTTGAAGCAATGCATCCTAGGATTTTGATCCCCCTCACCAAATATTGCATGGTTATTATAAATTAAAATGAAAATTGAACTTGCCTAAGGTACCATAACCACCTAAGAGTTCCAAACATTCAAAATATTATATTTAATTTAAGAGGGGCAGTTCCATCATGACCATCTTAAGTATCATCGTCATTATATGACTATAACCTAGTTCATGTATAAATGAAGTCCTTTAGTATTAGTAACCCCACCCTAAAATGTGTCTAATGACAATGATAAAAGCACCACTAAGACATCATCAATATACTAGCAAACACCAAAACTGATCCAGGTGGATATCGGTGGCCACCCACCTTTTCCAAATAGCTCAAAATAATTTTCTGGCCATTTTGGCAATTTACTATTTTTAGCAGGTTTTAACTTCTGGGGCCATTTTGAGGGTCCAAATGAAGGTTTTTTTTAGATAGAGGTTATAAATGATATCCAAAGGAATTATTGAACCCCCAAAATGAATCTCCTCAACTATACCTTTCCAACGAGCTATCACACGCCTAAAACGGAGATCGTATGCAAAAGTTACGACCCCGGGAAGTTGATGTACTAACTTACCCAAACGGGGCCCACATGACTTTTGGCGCTTCATCTCCTAGGGTTAGGTTTTTGG
>ML777885.1:935396-946332 GCA_009831015.1 Picea engelmannii
CGATATCTCTGTGCATTTCCTTATTATATCTCCGCTCTCATTTCGTGCCGAAAATAATCCAGATCAAAAACCTACTTGGCATAACCTACACTTTGATGGTGCTTCATAGGGATTGATAATAAATGATGGTGTCATCCAAGACAACCAAAGGCACTTGGCATTGGAATACTTTGGTTACATGTGCAATAAAAAGTATCAACGAGGATAATTTCAAATCCTATTGCAGGATTTCAACTTAACAAGGGATCATTTACAAATACAATATGTTATAAAAGAAATTGATTGTTAAGTGTTTATGGGTTTAATAATTTTTTCTCTTTATGTTATTATTTATCTAATGAATTAAGTAAGTGAGCCAATTGGGTCTCAATTCATACTCATTCTCATCCAAATGGGTCCCAAGTCTCCATTGTTATAGGGTCTAGTCTATTGTTATATTTGCAGGTGGATGTGGGTCAAGTACTGTGTGTGTGTGTGTGTGTGTAATAACGTATATATTTTATTACATATATGTGTAATAAAACATACATATATATTCTACTACACATATATGTAATAACATTTATTACAAAAAACACGAGTTGTAAGTTTGGTGAAGCTCATTGTGAGAGGCACTAAAAAACAAATCCTTCTCCATTCTATTTGGAATTTAAAGGATTATTGTGATTCCCTAATAGGGCTTGTCTATGGATGATTTCATGGTTTTACATCCTATTCAACTATCGAGTCCATTTTTTTGGCTCAATGACTTCAACGTACTATCCCATCTATTTCTTTATTGATGGAAGTGTCATCTTGTGCGAAAGGCGGTGTGGTAAATAATTTGTTTGTTGGGTCCACCAAAGTTGTATTTCAATATGTAGGACACTTTCATGAACTAATTATCAATATTTCAATATAATGTAGGACCTCTTTTACATATTGACCTCTTTTAGATATTGACCTCCTTTACTTTCATGTAGGACCTCTCATAGACACAATTCTCCCTTGCACATCAATGAAGTTTTTTTAAAAGGACAAATTAGTTGAAATATTGTCAAAACTCTCTCATTTTTTCCATTATTGTGCCCTCTAATCGACAAAGTGAAGATTTGAATTTATTTCAGCATTAGAACAATGAGTGTTTATGTCATGAACCTCTATATGGATTAACATGACCATGAGAAGAATAAAGTATGAAAATATGAAGAAAGTCTTGAAACCTTGAATAACCCTCCACATATTGTAGACATGAATATTGAGATGATGCACATGTGTGAAAGAGTAAATGTTTGGCATCGCCATTTCCAACCCCTAATGTTTAATCCTTAATGTTGTTGAAGAAACAAAATAAATTTCATGGAACTAAAAACATTAAATTGTTGCCAAAATTGTGCCCTCTAATCGACAAAGTGAAGATTGGAATTTAAGTCAACATTATAACAATAAGTGTTTATATCATGGGCCTCTATATGGATTAACATGACCATGTAATCCTTAAAAATTATTATTGCATCTTCACAAAAATTTATTTTTGCATGTTGCACCAAGTTTAAAGCTTGCACATTCCTTGGAAAAGATGCTTGCCACATGTCACATGTCACAAGATTTTCAAAGTTTCATATATCATGTCACAAGATTTTGGAAGTTGCATATTTCATATTCAAGTTCTATTTGTTGCCTAGACTCCATAGCCCAAGCACAAGGCACCAGGTCTTGCTTGCATTCTCATGTCTTGAATCAAGGAGTATTGAATCAATATATACCAAGTCTTATAAGAGAAGTTGAAATTATCATTAAGTGTATAACAAAATTACATTCACGGACATATGCAAGCCATAGAAATATCCTTGTGTATATTATCAAATGAAAAAGTACCCATAATGTCAATGCATTATATGCATCATTACATGTTCAGTTATATAATGTACATCTAACTATCTTATAAAATTATTGCATGACATCATGAATTTCTTTTAGTCTTATTTTGTGCTTTCTAGGTCTTAAGTAATTCATCTATCTCCATGTCTTTGTTTAATGGGTGCTCTTCAATAGCTGATGTTGTTTCATTCCTTTCACGTTGAGTATGCCTGGTCTTGTACCCACGAAGTGGATGCTGCTATGAGGGGCCATCACCTACAAAAATCAAAAATATTAAATTTATATGGCCAATTTTTAAATATCATTGAAGTAGTTCATTAATATTAAAAAAACACTATGTAATGTAATTATTTACCTGGTCCTCTAGTCGGCACCGTTGGAATGGTTTTCACCCTGTTCACCTGATCTTTAGGTCGAGGAGGATCAACTATGACATTCTCTGTAGTTGAAACGTCAAAATTTATAAGTACATAATTATTAAGTATATGATTAATATATAGAAATTTTGTCGTCGTGGGCCTCAGTCACAGGAACATCTTGGGGGTGAACCTCACTGGGATGGGGTTGTTGGGGATCACCATGATCTTTTGGCTGTGTTGCACTATCAACGCTATGTTGTCCAATACTAATGGTTCCGTTGATAGTGTTGCTCCCCTAAATAAAACAAAGTAAGACATTAAATTATGAACGATATCAAACATTTACGTATTTTATAAGTAATTAAAGGTTAATGTGGACTGATTTTTATTTACCTTCTCCCGCAAATTGGATCTTGGGGTCTGTCGCATGATTTTCCTACGATTAGCCACAGCTTTATAACCGTACTTGTAACCAAGTTAGAGGTCTTCCTCTGTGGTTTCAGTTTCGAAGTTGCCGTCCTGCATTGCATGAGGGTATGGTTTTTTAATGTTTTTGGTTGCAATTACCTGAAAGTTGTAAGGTCATACAAATAATATTCTTAAGATGTTTGGGTACTTACGATTCATGACTATAACCTCGAGTAGCTACCCTGGCCTAGCTTGTGTTGGCCATGTTTGGAAATCCTTGCTTTGGTTGCCTTCGAAGTGTCAGGCAACCTATCATCAAAATTTTCAAGTATGTTATATATAACCAGACTTTTATTTAGATCTAAATAAAAATAAAGATGGTATTGAAATCAAAATATTGTAATTTACCTTAGTCTACCAGTTATTTGTTCTCCTGATTTTTTTAAAATCTTCTCTTCTGCATCATCAATGATCGCCTTCCACTCCATCTCTGGAATTGAGGGAGAATTCTCATACCTAGGATTTCCTGCCAAGTTTCTTCTATAAACATCCCATGTATATTTTAAATATTCACCCACTACAAAGGTGACCATTTTTTTATTGAAATTGTCTACTCCAAAGAGGCCTTCAAGATAATACATAAGTTCCTTTTTGAGGTTGGAATTCTAGCAATTCCACCTCATGCGTAAGGTTGCCCCAAAAATCAACAAGGCCTTTCTCTCTAGGTTCCTATAAAAAAGGTCGTTTCCTTCACACAAAAAGATATGATCATTAATTTAAAATTAATATCTAGATGATTTATGTATGAGAAGGAAAACATTAAACGATTAAAATATGAATTAAAACTACCTGTGAGTCTTGATTGTTTTAATGGAAATCCATTATTGTTGACCAAAAATGTGCATGGAAGGGTCCCCGTTCTTTTCACATGTCTAGCTCTAGGAAATGAAACCATCTCAACCACATCACCATGATCCTCATCTCTACCACCATCTCTAGACTTTGATCGAGGTGTGGATGTCTCGCGGTGCGTGTCATGGCTCCTATCAAAATTAAGTGTGGAAAATGGAGAAGTAAATAGTACTCTGGAAATTGTATGACCACCCGCATCGGGACTCTGTAGAATCTCTATAGCGTCGCTACTACCAACACTGGGCTGAACAGGCTCCAAAAATGTCTTTATAAAAAAGAAAATGTTTTTTTCATGAGATAATGTAAAAGTTAAAGAACACGGTATCATAATTGAACATATGAGTACATTAAAAAAAAACACTTTAAATTATGGTTATTACCTTATATGTGTTAAGTTGTGACATAAGGATCTTGATCTTTGCTTTGACGTCGGGAGTTTGATTTGCACGATCTAAGAAGCTAGAAATTTCCTTGTTAGCTTTAATGATATTTTTCTTTATTAATACCATCTGATCAGCGAATGAATAAAACCCCTCCTAATCGGCAGAATCATAATCAACATGGCTTGTAGACTACATATAATTTCAACAAAAACAATGTTATTTCAATAAAATTATATAAGAAAATAATAAAAATAACGTAAAATGAAAGTCGAAATTGATAATCATTTACATGGTCTACGGTTGGCCCTTTTCCACGAACATCCTGCCACATTATTATATAATTAGAACCCCCAAATATCTAAAAAATTGTTAATGATAACAAAAAAACAATGTTAAAGATAATATTTACAACAATGTTAAAGAAAATAAAAAAATATAATGCAATAAGTAGAGGTTTCTTAAAGAGGTGTTGCATAAGAACTTGCACACTATTAGTCAATGTTTATATTCGATTCAAATGGTAATCCACTAATAACTCTTCCACGAGAGCTATCTTTTTTATTGTGCACAGGACTACCTGATTCTCTTCACGTCCCTCATATATGCAATTCAGTATTTTGTTTGTTGTCTTGGGTCATGTGTTGTTTATAAGCCCTGCGATATTGCCGGAAGCTTTAGGCCTTCCATCAATATAGATAGTCGCTCCCTTATTTGTATCCGTGTTTACTAGTTGTATATAATTTGTGGTGCATATCTCTTCATACTTCGCATGTACCAGACCAGCCGCATCCAATCGTTATAATTGTAACATGGTCTGACATAGTCCATCAATTCAGTTATTGTATTGTATTTTACAATTATTCCATCCATGGAAAATAGCCCCAAGCCATGCAGGGAGGATGGTGCAATGCGATATGTCCTATTGTTGACAATGAAGTCAACATCTATAGGAGGTAGTTCCTTAGGTATCCATTATTTCACCAGATGCTTATAAATGAGTGGAACCTCTATGTCTCCTATGTTCTCATCATCATAAGAGCATGATCCTCCTTTGGCAAGAAAAAATTTCATGCGTCTAGAAAATTTGATTCTATTTTTTTCACCTCTGGTCCTTGTTTGCTTATCATATCCATTGGATGCAATCGCATTTCCGGCCTCTATTTGCCCTAAGCTTTCCTCACTCGACAAAGAAATATCTGACAGGTACTTGTTTGGTTGTACCTTCAGTTGCATGTGCACATGTTGTTAGTTAGTAGTCCATCATCATCCTAGTTCTAATTTATGAACCTTTTTTTCTATATTCAAAGTTGTAAATAAAAATTTTATATCTTTAGTTTTGGATGCACAATTAGACTAGGGTGCAACTACCAATATTAGTGGTCAACCACCTAATTTAATGTGATATCCCTCTTGATTTTGGACATAGTAAGGACATATTAATGTGATAACACTAAGGACATGATAAATTTATCATATGGATCTAAGAAACAAATAGTAGTAAGGTTGTCGTTTGTTGGATTTGTGCAAATTAGAATTATTATAAGAAATTTCCATTGAAGATGAGGGTCAATTATATGGAGTAAGAAATCCAACCATCAGTTGGTGTGTTGAAAATATTGGGTGCTTTAGTTGGCAATATGTCTAAGGCAAACCAAAATTTGAACTATACAAATATTAGTTGTGTTCAATACAAGAGTAGAACTATACATATATTAGTTTTGTTCAAGCCAAGAGTAGAACTATACAAATATTAGTTTTGTTCAATCCAAGTTGAATAATAAGTTAGTTATGTCGATGGTTAACTCAATGTGCAGTAGTGGTTGTTAAACTCAAGGTGCAGTTAAAATTGGTGCAGTCTTTTTTCAGGAGCGGATGGACAATGTGGTCACCTAGTCCATGCCTAAACAAGCATGCAAAATCTCAAGGATCTAAAAAATGATGCTCTGTTATGATTTTATGCCCAGATGAGGAATTGCCAAGAGTTCCCGAAATGGTTTGGGATGCGACTTGCAACTGGGCATATGTTGTTGGGAAATATACCCTACGGACTAGAAAACTAGGGTCAAACTTGCATGCAAATTTTGACCGTAAAGAAATGACCTTTTAACCTACCACCCAAAACTTAAACCCCTCTTTCACGATACATGCATGGAAAGGAACTACTAGCCTTTTTACTAATTTTTGGTGTAGATCCTCCGTTGCGCTTTGCCCGCTTACTTGCGCTGCTCCTTCCAAAGTTAACCTGCGATCAAGACAAAACACTACGCATGCATGCTACTTCTCTACTTGAGGGTTATAAATTAAGCATAAATTACACAAATCATAGATAAATCATGCATTGGGATGGAAAAAGTATTCTTTTATTATTTTCAAAATGAATCAACTTACAATCAAAGTTGAGACCGGCCACCGCTCCTTGATCCTGATCCTAGGCTCCTCCTCTTCTTTGTCCTCCAACTGCTTTAAGTTAATTCTCCTTAGGCTTGAGGAAAGGCTAAAGGGTTGGGACAATGGATTCGGAAAATGGGCAGAGTTTCTTCGCTTATAATTTTCCTCCTCCAAATGGTACCCCTACCCTTTATTTTATAGGCTAGAAGGAGCTAGGGTTTTGGACGAACTCTCGGCCATGCATGGCTGGGAGTTTCAGTTAACTGACCCATAGCTTTTTGTCCTGTCGGCAACTTTCCTATTTTTTTGTTTTGTTAGGTAAACACGGGATGTAGTAGGCCTGCCAGCGTTCACCCGCATGCAGTAGTGGGTTAGGGTGTGTGTACCTTGACCCAAGAGGATTTTCAAAGAGGTTTTTCAGCAGGTGTTTTGGCAATGAAGGGATATGAGTTGGCCTGATGCCAGGTAAGCATGTGTGGTGAAATTTAGGGTTATAACAGATGCCCCCTAATGTGTGAGGTCAGAAGAGCATCTGATGGCCGAAATACATTACCAATCATTTACCAATCTATACTAATATGCTGAATGAGTAAGCCCAGGAATCATGAATCAGGAGGTGTCATCTGCAAAATAACAAATGTCTCACCGAGGCGGGCATACCCATGCTCGGGATAAAATAGAACCATGGATACCAATCAAATACACTGTAGATCCATGTCAAATAACTATAAAGAGTAGCTGCAAATAATGCACAGCGGAGCTACATCTCGAAATCCGAAAGATATACATATAAAGTATCCATCTCCCAGAAGTTGATTCGGCCTGATGGATGTACTTCAGAGCTCAAGCAACAACTTCAAAATATTCTAAAACTCGGGTAGGAGTGTCCTATGAGTGTACAAATGCACTACCCAAAGGCCTTCGACGGCTCATCGGTTATGGACTTGATAATCTTGATGATCGGACTAAAGGCTTCAGTGATTTCAAACAAAGACTTGATTGGACGTTCAGGGTGGTCGGGTATGCGGACAAGAGACATATTGCAGAGGGGCCAACTCAGGCTTAGTGAAAATCTTCCCTTGGATAATATCATGATAAGTGATAAGACTCAGGCAACATATATGTTAATCATAAGTCTACGAAGCAGGAGGCAACACAAACTCTCCATATGTCTGGAAGAGTAACCAAATAGTGGAGGACACAACTCTATATCGTGAGAAAAAGCTTCCTAAGGTCATACTACATCCCATAGTCTGATGATAAAACGGACATATGTGCTTCATCCAAGGGCGACTTGTTATGCTGCCAATAAAGAAAATACTTTTCCCATCCTCTTTTTGGGGTATATTTGATTTTTTTTGTTCTTTTTGATGATTTTTGAAAAATAATAAAGGAATATTATGTTACAAAGGAGGAACGAGTACTGCAAACATACAAGCTCAAGGCATAAGGACAAGACTGATGTTCTGGGGAAATGATACTCAGGAAAAATCCTCCAGTGGCCTAAGGTGTTAAGACGCAGAAACAGACTGTTACAAAGCTGATGGGTAAGGTATGCAAATGCGGTTGATAGAACACGCAATGGTAATGTCCTTCGATGTAAGTTTAACGAGCCCAAAGAAGGTAAGCTCGGTCGTTTTTCATGTTTAGAGAGTCTTAAAAAACATAAAAGGAGACTCCAGTGAGGTACCTTTTTCGACAATAGTCTAGTCAGTTCGAAAAAGGGATAAACTAGCACCGATTAGACATCAATTCAAAACCATTTTAACGAGTGTGAAAAGGACAAGATCACTCGGCTATTTTTTCACTTTTAAGGAGTCTGAAAAAAGATTAACTATGGACTCCGTCAGGAATGTTCTTTTGGACCATTTTAACAAGTGTGAAAGAATAAGGTCACTCGGCAATCTTTTCAATTTTAGGGAGTCTGAAAAGAGCTTAACTATGGAATCCGTGGGGGTTTCTTCTTCGTAAATTTAGTCCCTCAGGCCCGAAAAAGGAATAAAATTATACCTGAGGATACTCTTCTAAAGAATGAGAATTCAATAGAATATTCCTTTGTTCGTACAGTTGACCATCCAGACCGAAAAAGGGGTAAACTACCGTCGGACAGACGTGACTTCAGATTTCAGTTTAACGAGCGTGAAAGGTCACAAGATCGCTCGGCAATCTTTTCATTTTTAAAGGGTCTAAAAAGGGCTTAAAAGGAGACCCGTTATGTTTTGGGAGTCTGGAGGGTAAAACAAAGAGTGAAAAAGACCCATGTGAATGAGGCTCAAACTCGTATTTTGAAAATACTATACAGACTCCCGAGTCTACAGTGTTGTTAGAAACAGCATGGACACCATAATGCAACCAGGACCTACCTAGGGCATCCATGTTTTGGTAAGCTTTACCACCAAGGTTCGACACTTCTATAACAGATATGACGGTTTTGTGTCACAATCGGATGGGATCGATCCTATAGCATAAAAAAGGCAACGAGATGCAAAAGTGGGGATAATATCCTAACCTATATGCTCAAGTTGATTTTTGAAATTTTTTTTTATGGACCGTCAATATATATATATATATATATATTTTCCGAAACTCAAAAAAAAAAATGTCCCAATACCTGTTCAAATTCCTCCCATGTAACTCCTAGATCACTCAAAATGGTTTTTGGTATAAATAAACAGATAAGTGGGGCCAAAAAAGTGACAAAAAAAGGCCAAAAAGTCTATAAATAGAAGTTGGCAGCTCATTATCACCATTTCTAATTTGGAAATTGACTCTGGAGCCAAAAGACCCCCTTTGCCAAATATCGTGATTTCGGGAGCTATAGTGGATGAAACGGACTTCTGCTTGGACCAAGTAAGTACAAACTCCCTTGTCTATCTATTCCATGCTTCCTGTTTAGCATTTTGGTTGATTTTGGGGGTGGGCGTCGACCTCAAAAAGGTCAGCCCTAGGTAAACGCGGGTTGTCCAGGGATAGCCCGTGGGTACCCACATGTAGAGAAAACCCTGCCCGCGGGTACCCGTGATTGTCACCTCTACAGGCTGCGGGTACCCCCCCCCGCGTGATGAAAAATCCAATGAAAACATGTATTGACCCTCCTTTACCTTATTGTGTTGGCAGGATGTATGTTTAGTGGAGGGAAAGGGAGCACGAGGCCGCCAATGAGTTAATGGCTGCAGATCCGAATGTTGTGGTCGTGCTGACGCAGTGCGGGTTGGTAAAATTCTTTTGATGTCCGTTCATGCGCACGCAACCAAGGCTACTGAATGCCTTGGTTTATTACTGGCACCCTGATGCAGAGGCGTTCATGCTAGAGGGGGAAATCCTTGGTGCCCACCACCAAGGATATTTACTTTTTGACTGGCCTCTCAAGGAGAGGGGAACCAGTCAACTTTCAGACTTTTCCTGCGGGGCCGAGCAAGATCTCGGAGCTGGTAGCTGAGTACTGTGAGGCTGAGACCGAGCATAGAGGTTCCTTGGTACCTGTTAGTAGGATTACCAGCCTCCCCCTACAGAACATTTTATCGCTTATTGGGTGGATTACCGGCTCAGCAGCCGTGCATCAGGCTTCGCGTGCATAGATGAACTGTGCGATCCAGTGCATGAATGCACAAATTTTTGATTGGAGTACTATTGGAATGCATGAAGAGTCAATTGACAGCATGCCGACAGCGGACACACATGAACTTCGGGTTTGGGACCATCCTGTGTTCATTCTTTTTCGAGAGAGTTCTGTGCTTCAGTCCTTGGCTAACAGTACGAGGACATCTGGCCACTTTCCCCACAGTATGCAGATGGGCAGTGTTACTATCGTGACAGGGTGGTGGAAGGACCGTGGAGGCCTTCAACGATGACTTTTTTTCTTGTTTGTCACGACACATCCCAGCTATAGAGGACTACCCATATGCGGGGATCGACTTCTCCAGAGATCCAGCGATACCAGTGCCTCCTGGTGAGGAGCGAGGGGAGATGGGTAAGTCTCCACCTATACAGTTTTTTTGTTTGCATATGTAATTTTTATGTCTTTTTGATATATATATCATGTTTTTGTATACCAAAGTTTTTGATGGGTGAATGTTTATTGCATGCAGATGTGGGACCTGTGCGACCTGCTGACTATGCACAGAACGGGCATCTCCCACGGCCAAAAGCCGCAGCTATCACCGTTGGAGGAGCAGCAGTAGCAGGGAACCTCCCAGCAGGAGAGGCCGAGAGGGTCCTGAGGCAAATTGAGTGAAACTTTATTGCACTCACTCGCACAGTTCCCATGGCAGAGATAGAGGACCTGCCGCCATCCATGCAGACTCATGTTGTGGGGGCACCTCAGACATGGGTCCGATTTTTTAGGTGTTTAGCCCAAGTTGTACATGATTATAACATGGCCCATAGGCCCTGAGCAGACTTTAGACTTTTATGTGCCACGAGCACTGATATGTATATATTTTTTGAGGGCGTAAGCCCAGTGACTCGTTATTGTTCCCACTTTTGAGGCGCTTGCACCCATCTATGTACTCTGAGGATTTTATGATGTTTATATATGGTTTTTATCTCTTTTTTGTGTCTTATGGATTATGTGTACAAAAATGTATTTACATGTTTATGTTCATGATCTTTTTATATGTGAGCAAG
>ML777885.1:946382-993180 GCA_009831015.1 Picea engelmannii
TAGATAGACCCGGAGATGAGAGATACCCAATGACAATGCGTCACGAAGCAACTCAATAACTGCACTATACTCGGAAACATTATTTGTGGTGTCACCTAAACATATACCTCCGAAAGATAACAACTGACCCTATGGTGTAAAGATTACCCAAGATGCGGAGGCAAGCCTCCGCGTGTGTCTACTAGCACCGTCCGCATACCCAACGAACACCTCGGACTCACTTGACATCTGCCATATTGACGACAGATAACATCAATGACACGTCCATAACACATTTTTCAAAAGAAATGTAAAAAAGTAATAGTACAAAGACTATACATATGTTACAAGAAGTTACCCACAGTGACCTCTCTATGAGTAATACTTCTTGAGGTAGAGCCCATTTCTAGGCTCCGCCAAAGCATTCCCTTCAAAATCGACCAAACGATAAGCGCCCTTTTTTAAAACCTCCTTAATAATGAAGGGTCCAAACCACACGGGCTTAAACTTTCCTGCCCCCAAGGGGTCCTTATCTTGGTCATAGACCAGGACAAGGTCGCCCTCAGAAAAAACCCGAGGACGAACTGACCTATCATATTGACACTTGACCTTATGTTTACGAGCCTCGTTAGCCAAGGCCGCATCGCGACGCTATTCATCAAGCTGCTCAAGGTGTACTAACCGCTCTTCCAGTGGAGAAGTGTCTAGTGATAACTGTACTGCCAATTTCAAAGATGGGATTTGACATTTGATGGGCAATATTGCCTCCAGCCCATAAATGAGTTGGAAAGGTGAGAAACCGGTTGCAGTCTTCACTGGCATTCGGTAAGCCCATAATGTCGAGTATAACATCAAATGCTAGTTTGACTTGGATCAGTTGATAGTTCGTTGTAGAATCATCTTAAGCGTTTTGTTTATAGCTTCCACCTGCCCATTGGCTTGGGGGTAGTAAGGTGATGAGTGTTCCTATCGTAACCCAAGCTTTGATGTTAACTCAGTCATCATTTGATTCTGAAAGTGACTTCCATGGTCAGTGACAATCTCTCTCAGGACGTCGAACCTTACTATAATTTGGTTGAATAAAAAGAGAGCAGCAGTCTCTCCATCATCTTTGAATGTCAGCATAGCTTCAACCCACTTAGTGAAGTAGTCGACAGCTACGATGATATAGCGGTGCCCCCTTGCTGATGGGGGGTTGCATGTAGTGTAATCAATCCCCCATTTAGTGAAGGGACCAATTGTGATGACAGGAAACATGGGAGCTGGATGTGCCCTCATCTTCTGAGAGAATATTTGGCACGGATGGCACTTCTTGACCGACTCGATACAATCTTTCATAAGTGTGGGCTAGAAGTAACCAGCTCGTAAAATCTTTTGGGTTGTTGCCAACCTGTTGACGGGCGAAATTGATCGTCCGTCAACTGAGAGAGTGGAACCGGTCCGGGGTTGTCTAATAACCCAAGCCATTTGGAATGAACCACCCTGACGGGTTTAGCGGCTCCGTTAGTCGATCTAAGGTCCTAAGAAAACAAAAAAAGAAAACTAATCTAAACTAACTAAAAACAAAATGAAACAAACTAATAAACTAATCTAACTAAAACTAAATAAAACTAACTAAACTAACTAACAATAAATAAAACAAACTGATAAACTAATCTAATTAAAACTAACTATAAAAAAAAATAACTAATCTACTATCTCTATATATACAAACTACTAACTAATACTATACTGACTACTATCTAAAATATAACTTATTCACAAAGTATACAATATCTACAATTCACAGATTTGAATAAAACCTGAAAAACTCATTATATTTTTCCCTAAGAAAGCAAGAGATATTTTTGTTGATTTTATAATTTTATAAACAAGAAATAAGACAGAAAACTAACTAAACTAAACATTAATATACTAATTCTACCTATAAATATAACTAAACTTATATCTAAACTAAACTATTAACAAATACACTAAACAAACAAATAACAAACTGACCTGGAAACGCTCCAGATTTGTCCTATGTATGATGACTTCGAAGCTGGTCAGAGGAGGGAAACTCGCACCGGATAATCCAGAAGCTTCTCGTAAACGATAGGCTGCAATGCTCTTTGAGTTATTTACAAGAGAAACAAGACATAAAAATCATAACAATTATATGATTATAAATCTCTGCAATAAGGTAAACCTGTTATGCAAAAACTTATACTTAATAATCCAATTAATAAAGAAGAGAAATCTGTCGTTCACTAACTGAATCAAGTAATTGCTATGTTTTTAAATACTGGAAGAAATCGGATATGGATTATATTGATTAATCATATCAGTTGCAAAATATTAAGATAGCTAAAGTAGTCATTAACCAGATGCAAATTGATACACATAAACATGAAACAAAATATTGATATTATGAAGCGCTAAAGCTGTAACAGAACATCAATTTATGCCTCAGTCTGTATTAAAATTCCATATCCTTGTTCTCCCACGAATGAGGATGCTCATTATTACAAAATAATAAGTATTTATAAGTTTTTCCACAGGGTAAAACCTCCCTGTGGAAGTTATAAAATTGTTTACATGAAATCTGGGATACATCCCAAAATTGCCTAAACTAGGAAATTAAAATGAAACCAAAACATCCAAATATCCTCTAAACTATCCATCAAATCCAAAGAAATTTTGAATTCACCTGAAACAGGTCAGAAATAGACAAGTTAGAGAGATATTTTATTAGTAAAACAATAAAAATCTAATTCTACAGACTTAGCTACAGAATCATCTGATTCTGTAGCTAGTCTAAATGAGATACAGAATCAGAATCAGAATCGATTCAAAATATTTTAAAAGAATTAAATCCAATCATCTTCCAATAATCATTTTAAAACGAATCATTTGAGATTAAAATGATTTTATCATTCAACATTAAACAGGATCAAAAATGATTCAACCGAACACAAAGATAGGAATACTCTGTTGTTTTGTTACCACAAAATCGGGTCCACAAAGTCATAATCAAAAAATAATAAGATTGTTTCATATCCAATTGAAACTGATAATCAAACATATCATATGAGACTGTTAAACAAGAGATACGATCAATCCAACGGAATCATTTTCCAATCGTTATAGCTCTAACGATATAGCAAAAGATTCAGATCATTTAATTGAATACAATGCTATGTTTTCGATTATAATTATAAATCGGGCAAATGAAATCATATGAAACAAAATGATAATCATTCTTCAACAAATCAAATCCATCTATTATGAAGTCATTTTGATATTCAATTGAAAACAAAACAAATCGCAAGTCTTTCGTTACACCTGTGAATCAAACAGGATTATCATGATAACTGTATAACAAATGAATTAGGATGTGAACGAATCCAAACAATAATTGACTCATAACAAAATCATAACAGGATTTATTATGGATTTCAATCGTTGACCATTGCATCATAAGCAAACGAGATCGATTAATTTTGATCACAAATGAATCATATCAGGGTTTGACCAATTCATTTCACGACTCACAGGACAAACTTGCTAAATTAGAACCAAAGCGAATCGATTTAGCTAAGAATTCCACACAATTGCTATGATTCGGGTTCATTTCCGATTCGGGCGCGAATGTTATTTGAGTGTAATGTTTTCATCAGAGAAACATAGTGATTATTCTCAACTTGGAAACAATCAAAAATAGAACATCACACGACACAGCATCGTAACAAGTATCTTCCCAAAAACATTTACCAGCCATAGCATACCAATGATAATAAAATTGAATCCGAGAAAAATCATAACAATCAATCTTAATCAAACCGTTTACCGACCATAGCACATGGATGATAACCAAATCAAATCTGAGCAATATTGTGTTAAAAAATTCCTTTTCAAATCAGATACAAACCAATTCATTTGAAGGCAAACAATCAAACAAATTCAAACGAAGATCACTCAAATCTAATCAAATCTATTGATTTCTATACTCAAATCACATATCGAATCGAAACTTCTTTTTATTCAAAACAAAGCTATATATGGAATGCACGCAATATAACAGAGCTTATTCAAAATGTGAACAGAACTGTTTAAAAACTGAATACAAATCATAATAACAACCTAGATTATTTACAAACAAAACGATATCAAATTTTCCATACCAGTGTAGCGACGAGGCTGCTTGATTATACCATCTTGAAGTTTACAACAGTCATGGTTGATTCCACGTTTTTGAACAGGATAGAACCGGTTGTCTTTTGTTTCTTGTCCATGGCTTGGAGCTTGGCCTTTTGACTGGTTAGCAGTGTAATCTGGTCTTCCAATGACTGAATTCTTGATTGGAGTACCGGCACATCAACATAATATCACTCCAACCATGAATTGCACTGATCACAGGGTGACTGTGTAGGTTTTGACAGAGCAGGCGAGGGTTTAACCAAATGATCGAGGGTTTCACAAGGCACTTTAATACCCGGGTAGTTAGGGTCGTCCTTTAGGCAGGGGGGTAGGTTTGACACAAAATCATAAGGGGGTTCATGACACAAACATTGCGAATAGGGGTATTCGCTGGCCAAGAAATGCTCCACTTCTTAATCGGAGTCCTCACTCAAGACGATAGGGTTTGGCTCAACAGGGGGTTTTGGCTTGTTCCCTGCCATTCGAGAAATGAGTTGGGCATTTCTTTTCCCTGTAGCATTTGCAGTGAGGTTTCCCTTGGGCCTTTTGTTCATGGGATTTTTGCTAGCCTCTGCACTCTTAGTTGCAGTGTCGGGTAAGTCGATAGGAGGGTTGGTTGAGGGTTTAGGAAGTAGGAGCTGTAAGGGTACAGGCGGTTCAACCTTAGTCATAGTTACGATAGGTTTATCAACCTGTACAGGGTCGGTGTCTTCAAAGCCATTACGGGTGATGAAATCCTTCCAACTGTCACCCAACACACTCAAATGATAAACAACGATGAGATTAATAAGCCCATGGTGAAACAGGTTGTTGTCAGCCTTGTGCCTTTTATACTTTTTAGACATTTTATACAAGCTCCAATGAAAATAGAATGGCATGTTTAGAGGATAACCTATGAAAATCATCAATAGACGTAGGTGGTAAAGGAAGACAAGCCCATATCGACCTTCGCAGGTCACAAACTGCTTGATTATCATTAATAAATCATGCCATCATTTCTTAAGCATAGTCACGGGCATACCTCTATCACAGGAGGTGATTTTGCGCGATTGAAACAACAACATCCACGGCACTTCCTCGACCTTGCAATTCTTAAACCATCGCTGTCCAGAAATAGGTAACCCTGTGTCCGAGCTGATGAACTGTTCATCAATCTCTAACTATACATCTCCTACTTTGTATCAACAGCCATCGAAGGTCATGGAAAACTGTCGAGCTACGCAGAGGTTAAAACCCTCAAAACGTTCCACGAAGGTAAGTCATCCACTGTCTGCCAAATCTTGGCGGGCATTATCAAACATCAACAGGGCCTGGTTGCCATTGGGTTCAACTCGCACAACTGGTGCCATGAAGCTAAATGCATGGTAAGGAAAGGGTTTGAATTCATCAACGCATACAGGGGCAAAGCTACCCGAACCAACAGCAATGAACGAGCAAAAGGGGTAAGCATTAATGCGAGCATGCGAAGGTGGTGGAGTCTGCCATGCATAATACTCATTATCCAAGTACAACCGCCAAACTTCATTGTTGTTTACTCCATAATAATAGTTCAACCATTAAATCATGCGTACAACCAATGAAATTAAATGTGTATACCAATACGCGCCAACACTATGCCATAGTGTTTAAACACCCGACATACAAATCAACACCAAAAACAACTATGCGCTAATGTATTGATTCATATAAACAAAGTTTAACCAAGGTGCCAAAATGATATTCATATTAATTGACAAGCCAATAAGTTATGAAAAGATTAACATAGGGATTACATCATATATATATATAAAGAATTTAATCAAACCCCTATGCATTTCATAGAATCAATGATCATGCAAGTTATATAAAGTGCAAATCCAAATGCTAAATGCCTTCAATAAAACCAAGTTATACAATCAATCGAAGTATGAGAACCGAGCCAGTCATATAATGATCAATGAAAGGTAAGCGCAATAGAAATATCCATAGTTCAGATAACGATCGAAAAACAACTTCGAAAGGAGAAGTTTTCACGCTTACAGTCGTGAAAACCTAACGAAGACAAAAGTGTAAATGTCGCAAGAAATGAAAATGTCGTCTATTTAAAAAATGCGACGAAAACTTGATGTTCGCAATACAGAGGTGTAGGCAGGTTATAGGAACATAGAAAAAAGTGAATTGGCTGCCAACAATGGCGACACACTGGTAGAAGTAGTTATCTCTGTCAAAAGAAACAAATTCAGATTAGGACAGTGAAGATAATTTCAACTTAAAAATAACAACCAGAAAATCGTACAAACATCATCATTAACCATATTTTCCAGCAGTGTTTCAAAAGATGAAAACCAATAACAGTCTTAAGATCAGCGAGTCACGATATTAAAGATAAAATCCTCAATATTGTTGGCATAGCCACTGCTGCCAGCAGGCGTCCATAGCCTCGACAGGGTTGCCATTTAACCCACTCTGACATCTGTATCCTGTCAAGAAGTTCTGGATCGGAGTAAAGGACATTAAAGAGGTTTCTTTTCTTTTTGCAAATTTTCATGTACCCGACATTGCTTCGCTGCCAGCGCGCCTGTTCAGTACCCCGGCGAAGTTGTCTTGGCGCCATGCATGCATTTACCCGCTGCCAGCAGACATGTTCAGTATCCCGGCGGGTTTACAAGCACTTCCCACAGCTCTTATTCATAATTTATTTTGTTTTTCTTTTATAGATATATAGCCGAGCGGGGTGACGCTGAAAATCTTGATATTTTTAACATATTTTTTGAGACCTCATCAGAATTTTTTAGCACTGTCCTTTATTTAGCTCCAGAGATGTTTTATTTTTAAAAAAAACTTCCTACGATAGGGAGACATCTTTTGAGTCATTCCTTTACGGAAAAGGGACAGCGTAAAAAGATAATAGATGATCATGGCAAGCTTTGCTCAGAGATTGAAATCAGTAAACTTCTTTCAAACAACAAAATTTTCCAACACAGATATTAATTTCAGCAATATATCATTGATGTTTGTACAAAAAAATTTAGAAGTTATTTCAGTGAAGAAATTTTCTATTGTCTTTGTCTGAACAGCTCAGTGTACAGGTATGTATATTTTTGGAAAAACACAAACTGATAAATTCAAATCAAAATCAAAAAACAAAAACAAACGAAAAAGAAAACAAAATGAAATATTTACATAGTATACAAGGGTAGTTATCAAGCAAAGTATCTTTTCAGGGCTTGGTCGTTCACCGGATAGGTGTCAAGCTGCCCTTCAAGATTTTGCAATCAAAAGGAACTAGGACCCAACTTTTCAGCAATTAAAAATGGTCCAAGCCATAAGTTTTGAAATTTGGTATGCTCACCCTTTCCTTCATGTGGTTTGTCCCATTTTAAGACGAGATCGCCTATTTCAAAATTCCTATCAGAAGCAGAATTAGAATCGAACCATTTTTTTAATCAATTGTTGATGTTGATCTAATTTACGCTTAGCTTGGGCTCTTACTTCTTCTAACTTCATCAAAGCGTTAATTCAGTTTTCTAAAGGGGGACAATCTTCTTCTTGGACTTTTTGTGACAACTGAAGCGAAGGAAGAAGAATGTGAGGTGGCAAAATTGCTTCCCTGCCATAAATGAGAAAAAAGGGGGAGTTACTGATAGTGGCTTTGGGCGTTACCCTGTCATCCCATAGTGCGTTCAGCAGTCCGTTGTGCCAGTTCTTGTGATTTTCAACCACAGTTCTGTTGATAATTTTGATCAAGTTCTTGTTTGTTGATTCTGCTAATCCGTTGCCCTGGGGGTAGTAACTAGCAGAATATTTCAACTTTATTCCTTTCTCCAAAGTAAACTCACTCATCTCAAGAGAAGAAAAGTATGAAGCGTTGTCAAAGACTAAGCAGTCAGGGATACCGAAATGAGTGATAATATTCGAGTTTAGAAAAGCGATTACCTGACTGGTGTTGACGGTTCTTAACGCAGCAGCTTCAGACCATCGAGTAAAGTAATCTGTGGTTGTCACAATATACTTGTGTTGTTGTGAGGACGGAGGGTTAATAGGACCAATGATATCAAGGCCCCATTGCTGGAAAGGAGAATCTACTGAAACGGGTTGCAAGGGAAAGGATGGTTTTTGTAACCGCCCTGATGCTTTCTAACAGATGATATATTTACGACACAAGGCATGGGCGTCCCTAAAAAGCGTGGGCCAATAATAACTGGCTCTTAAAACTTTATGAGTAGTGGTGTCACCACCGAAGTGACCACCATATTCTCCTGCATGCAACTCAAGAAATACTTTTTCTGCTTCATCTTTCTCGAGACAACGCATCAGTACGTCGTCAAAATTCTGACGAAACAGTACACCGTTAACTAGATGAAAGGAGGCGGACTTTAGTCTTAACACTCTTCTCTTGGCGGGGTCAAGGTGATGGGGTGTTGACCCATGTTCAAGACAGAATCTAATATCATCGTACCAGGGACTAACGAGGTTTTGTGTGCAACCGATCAATATTTGATCGCTTTGTCCTAGGTTTGACGTATCACTATCTTCTTGTTGTCCTGTTTCTGAATCAACAACCAACTTACACAACCCTTGGCCTCTCATGATCTGAGCTGGGGTGATCTCTAAGTCATACTCCTGCAAAGAGGTGACCCAGTTATCTCTCTTCTCTCCTAACTCCTTTTGTACTAACAAGTTCGTTACGGCAAGGTAGGGGACAATGACTTTCGTCCTTGACTTCAAAACATAGGACCGGAAATGCTTAACTTCTTTGAAAACAGCGTAGACTTTCCGATCAACCACTGGGTAGTTAAGTTCAACACCTTTGAAAGTAGAGCTCATAAAGGCGATGGGTACTTCGTTGTTCTCGGAATTCTTCTGAGTTAGGACTGCGACATAGGAACGGTCAGAGGCAAAAGTATAGAGTGTAAAATCTTGAGAGAATTCAGGGCTCATGAGAGACGGAGCGTCTATTATGGCCTTCTTTATGGCATTAAAAGCTTGATTTTTTGTGGGTCCCCAGTGATATTGGGTGTCTTTCTTAATCAAGTTCTGTAGAGGCCTGACCATTTCAGAGAAGTTGGGGACAAATCTTCTCACGAAGTTAATCTGGCCTAAGAAAGACTGCATGGATTTTTTGGATGTAGGAGGGGGAAGTTTAGCAATGACTTGAGTCCTCTCGGGGTCAATAATCATCCCTTCACTAGACACAATGAATCCGAGGAGTTTACCCTGTTCTACTACAAAGATGGACTTTTGGGATTTAAGGAGATGCCATATTTACGACATCGTAGCAGAACGGCTCGTAAGTGAGCTAGATGATCGTCTTTGTTTTTAGAATATACAGTCACATCATGTAAGTAAACTACGACGGAGTGATTTATTAAGCCTTGAAAAGCAATTTCCATTGCTCTCTGAAAGGTAGCACCAGCATTAATCAATCCAAAGGGAATTTTGCGATAAGAATAAGTGCCCCACAGAGTACGAAAGGTAGTTTTGAGTTGGTCTGGCGGAGACATCAGGACTTGGTTGTATTCAGAGAAACCATCTAACAGGGATAGCCTCTCGGAACCAGATACCTATTGTAGGATCTGTTCCATGGGTGGGACAGGATAGTTGTATTTGTCAGACGCTCTATTGAGGTTTCAGAAATCGATGCAAATTCGGATTTCCCTATTTTTCTTCCGAACTAGGACAAGGTTGGACACCCATTGAGTGTGCCTAACAAGAAAAATTATTTTAGCACTTAGGAGTTTATTCAATCCTTTTTGAATGGTCGGTTCTAGTTTAGGGTGCATCTTCCTCAGTTTTTGTTGGAAGGGTAAGGTTTGGGGCTTCATTGGGATGACATGTTGTATGATATTAGGATCGAATGTTTTAAGATCATCGTATGTCCATGCAAAGACATCCTTAAATTCTTTAAATAATTTAACAAAAGTAACTTTTTCTTGTCTAAAACATCCCAAGCCTAAGTTAATGCACTAAGGATTTTCACTAGTTCCTAAATTGACTTTTTCATGAGACAAAGAGGAACTATTAGTTTTACAATTGACCGTCTTTTTAAATTTATCTTCAAAATCATAAAACTTCTCTAATCTAACTATGGATTTGGGTATGGAATTTACCATGTCCGATAGAGCTTTAGGAGATTTCGGATAAGGTATTACCGTAAAATCGTGCAAATTGTCGTCGTGCGTGCGTTCATCTATCACCAAGCCTTGAAAGGTTTCTTCCATGTGCAGAAAGTTAATGATCTGCTGATCATCATCAAATACTCTCCAGTTTTTTATATTGTCAGGAATAGATGGTCGAAACAATAGCTCTACAGAGAATGCGTCTAGGGACAAACCTTCTACAGGAAGAAGTTTAGAGGCTACATTAGCTAGTAGATCTGCTTCAGCATTGTTTAATCTAGGAATGGAATTTATATTGAAAGCAGAAAATTTATTCATTATACTCCATACCTCAGATTGGTAACTTTTGAGATGCGGGGAAAGATAGTGTATAGAATCTCTTACCTACCTAACCACTATTTCAGAGTCGCCAAATACAACCAGGTTTTGAATGTTCATATCCAGAGCTTTTCTGAGACCTTGTAGTAAAGCCTCATATTCTGCAGTATTGTTAGTACATTCAAATTCTAGTCTACAAGCCATTAATGTTTTGTTACCTGCCAGATCGATGATGATGCAGCCTGTTGCAGCTCCTTCCTTAGACTTAGAACCGCTGAAATATAGAGACCAAATTTGATTTCCATCGGGATCATGGGATTGTTGTAAAGAAGTTGTTGGTTGCATATATGTTGTGATCTCATACTGTTGTTCCGGATTGATGATAGGTGAAGCTTCAGCCATGAAATTTCCGAAGAAAGTGTCCATCCCTTGGACTTCGGGTGAATCAGCAGAAGGTGTATATGGTTCGTTGGGATCGTTCAAATCTGTGACCGTGAATTTAAGATAGCGTTCACGATTCACCCTGATCTTGTTGGGATTACCGTTCTCTGGGAGCCATAAGTGAGACCAGTCTGTTGCGAAGTAACCATGTAGCTGCTCTGACCAGTCCCTGCTTAAAAATATACCATACACTTCTGGAATATCCACAACGATTATATCAATAACCTGATGAACCTTTGGGTTAGACGATAATCAAATCAATACATTTTTTAGTTCGCCTATAACCTTAACATTTGTCCGATCAAGTTGTATGATTTTTAAAGTAGATGGTTCCACTTCGGCATTAATCTTTTGGCAGACAGACCAAGGCGTCATATTGGATGACGCTCTTGAGTCAACCATACAATTATGCACATTTCTGTTGAAAATCTCGAAAGTTAAAAGAAAAGGAGGTACATTATTGCGAGTGCTAGGGGTAATAGCTTGTGGCTTCTTACTCGCAATTTCTAATGCTACTTTATCTTCTTTATCTACATTATTTACATTATTTACATTGTTTACGGGGACTACAGGAAGGCTTCCTTTATCTTGAGGATCAAGATTATTTTTAGTGGAAGTCTTTTGTGGAACTTTGTTTTGCACAACCTTGTTACCAATTGAATTACCATTCTTGTCGTTCTCTGAAATATTTTGCAACATTTTTTTAAGCAGAAATGGAAACTTCAATAACTCATAAATATAAATGTTAGCCCTTAACTTTTTAATATCTTCAACCACGTCATAATCTAAATTAGGTTTCACATTACTCTGTTTAGTCTCGGCTGATTTGGATGGATTTGGAGGTGAAGTTGTGGTGTTCTTGGTAGAAGGCTTGTTTGTTGTCTTTCTCCTAGTGTTATAACGATGTACAATCTTGAAGTTTGCTTGGAAGATACTATC
This sequence comes from Picea engelmannii, assembly GCA_009831015.1. Lineage (NCBI taxonomy): Eukaryota > Viridiplantae > Streptophyta > Pinopsida > Pinales > Pinaceae > Picea > Picea engelmannii. The sequence continues at coordinate 958,337 of ML777885.1, forward strand.
TGAGAAGTGTCCAAAGATGTTTGGAGAAGACTCTTCTTCCTGAACTGTTTCCTGTTCAACTACCTCCTGAGGGGTCTCAGGGGGCATCAAGTTATCTTGGGCTTCTAGAATTGTTTGAAGGGCACATTGCAAACTTTCTAGATTTAAGCCTTCGGGGTTTGGATTAGGCCGGTTGGTAGGAAAAGGCTTTCAGAAAGGGGGTTTGTAGGGTCCTTTACTCGAAGAAGCTTCTTCAGTTGAACTTTTTAAGTCTATAACTTGATTCGACAGTTTTTGAACAACTTTAGTTAAATTTTCCAAATCAGAGTTTTCGGGTTGTGTTTTACTTTGTGTAGGTCTGGGGAGAATTTCAATCTTCTTTTTGGAAGAAAAACTAGTTTCAGTTTCGTTGCTAGAAGAGTCTTTAAGACTAAGTATGTCCTTTTCAATCTGGATGGCCTCCTCGAAGGCCTCTAACAACGTGGATTTTTTGGATCGTTTAACCCAAATAGATATACTTTGATGTAAATCTTTAGTGTAGTAAGCTATTATAAGACTCTCAGCAGGCATGGAATCTACAAGGATTCGATTTTTAAGCATTAAGAATCTTTGATTAAAGTCTTTAAATTTTTCTTTTGGGTTCATTTTTAAGCTTGAAAGATCCATTACTAAAACTTCCGGAGGTTTACTGTCTCCGAACTTTTCCAAAAAGTATGACTCAAACTTTTCCCAAGACATGATGGTATGGGGTTGCTGGGAAAAGTACCATGTGGATGCATTACCCTCGAAAGTATAAGGGAACAACCTACAGACAACATCTTCATGTTCAACATTGTGGAGTCTAATGGCTAACATAAATTTTTTGATATGATCTTTAGCTATCTGTTTTGAATCAGGATCAAACTTGGGAAGCCATTTCTCCGGGTGTTTAGGTAAAGGGTGTTGGGCTCCAGGTACAGCTACAGCATCCTGATCAAGCCAGGGTCTAGCAGGGTTGTTCTGATTTTCCATTGGGGTAGTGGGTGTGGAAGGCTGAGAAGGTGAATTTCCTTCGTTTGACGAGGAATCTCCTCCAGAAGAGGAAGGAGATGAGGGAGGTGGTGAAGGAGGTATCCCAGATCCTCCTGCAGCAGGATTTAAGTTTGGATCTGTGGGATTCACAACGAGGTTAGTGTCACCTAATTGTTCTCTGATATCAGAGAAGTCCAAAGGTTGACCCCACGGACGGTTTGGTTGCCTAAGACGAGCTAAGGCACTATGTATTTTAATAAGAGATTGACGAACAATCTCTTGGATGTCACCACCTGTAGGATTAGGGGTTGTTGGCTCAACTATGATCTGTGGATCATCGGTTGATGTAGTTGTTGTTTGAAGGGGAATATTATAGTGTGAACGGCTTCTAGTCACTATAGGTGAGCGATTAGGGGGGGGAGGAGTCTTGCGACCGCCTCATGCCATTAATTAAGTTCAGGCCCTCCTTCTAGCGCCATTTCTTGATGGGCGAAATTGACCGTCCATCAACTGATAGAGTGGAACCGGTCTGGGGTTGTCTAATAACCCAAGCCGTTTGGAATGAACCACCCTGAAGGGTTTAGCGGCTCCGTTAGCCGATCTAAGGTCCTAAGAAAACAAAAAAAGAAAACTAATCTAAACTAAATAAAAACAAAATGAAACAAACTAATAAACTAATCTAACTAAAACTAAATAAAACAAACTAAACTAACTAACAATAAATAAAACAAACTGATAAACTAATCTAATTAAAACTAACTATAAAAAAAACTAACTAAACTACTATCTCTATATATACAAACTACTAACTATTACTATACTAACTACTATCTGAAATATAACTTATTCACAAAGTATACAATATCTACAATTCACAGATTTTGAATAAAACCTGAAAAACTCATTATATTCTGCCCTAAGACAACAAGAGATATTTTTGTTGATTTTATAATTTTATAAACAAGAAATAAGACAGAAAACTAACTAAACTAAACATTAATATACTAATTCTACCTATAAATCTAACTAAACTTATATCTAAACTAAACTATTAACAAATACACTAAACAAACAAATAACAAACTGACCTGGAAACACTCCAGATTTGTCCTGTGTATGATGACTTTGAAGTTGGTCGGAGGAAGGAAACTCGCACCGGATAATCCAGAAGCTTCTCGTAAACGATAGGCTGCAATGCTCTTTGAGTTATTTACTGGACAAACAAGACATAAAAATCATAACAATTATATGATTATAAATCTCTGTAATAAGGTAAACCTGTTATGCAAAAACTTATACTTAATAATCCAATTAATGAAGAAGAGAAATCTGTCATTCACTAACTGAATCAAGTAATTGGTATGTTTTTAAATACTGGAAGAAATCAGATATGGATTATATTGATTAATCATATCAGTTGCAAAAGATTAAGATAGCTAAAGTAGTCATTAACCAAATGCAAATTGATACACATAAACATGAAACAAAATATTGATATTATGAAAAGCTAAAGCTGTAACAGAACATCAATTCCTGCCTCAGTCTGTATTAAAATTCCATATCCTTGTTCTCCCACGAATGAGGATGCTCATTATTACAAAAATAATAAGTATTTATAAGTTTTTCCACAGGGTAAAACCTCCCTGTGGAAGTTATAAAACTATTTACATGAAATCTGGGATACATCCCAAAATTGCCTAAACTAGGAAATTAAAATGAAACCAAAACATCCAAATATCCTCTAAACTATCCATCAAATCCAAAGCAATTTCAAATTCACCTGAAACAGGTCAGAAATAGACAAGTTAGAGAGATATTTTATTAGTAAAACAATAAAAATGTAATTCTACAGACTTAGCTACAGAATCATCTGATTTTGTAGCTAGTTTTAATGAGATACAGAATCATAATCATAATCGATTCAAAATCTTTTAAAAGAATTAAATCCAATCATCTTCCAATAATCATTTTAAAACGAATCATTTGAGATTAAAATGATTTTATCATTCAACATTAAACAGGATCAAAAATGATTCAACCGAACACAGAGATAGGAATACTCTGTTGTTTTGTTACCACAAAATCGGCTCCACAAAGTCATAATCGAAAAATAATAAGATTGTTTCATATCCTATTGAAACTGATAATCAAGCATATCATATGAGACTGTTAAACAAGAGATATGATCAATCCAACAGAATCATTTTCCAATCGTTATAGCTGTAACGATATAGCAAAAGATTCAGATCATTTAATTGAATACAATGCTTTGTTTTCGATTATAATTATAAATCGGGAAAATGAAATCATATGAAACAGAATCATAATAATTGTTCAACAAATCAAATCCATCTATTATGAATCTGTTTTGATATTCAATCGAAAACAAAACAAATCGCAATCCTTTCGTTACACCTGTGAATCAAACAGGATTATCACGATAACTGTATAGCAAACGAATTAGGATGTGAACGAATCCAAACAATAATTGACTCATAACAAAATCATAACAGGATTTATTATGGATTTCGATCATTGACCATTGCACCGTAAGAAAACGAGATTGATTAATTTTGATCACAAACGAATCATATCAGGGTTTGACCAATTCATTTCACGACTCACAGGACAAACTTGCTAAATTAGAACCAAAGCGAATCGATTTAGCTAAGCTTTCCACACAATTGTTATGATTCGGGTTCATTTCCGATTCGGGCGCGAACGTTATTTGAGTGTAATGTTTTCATCAAAGAAACAGAGTGATTATTCTCAACTTGGAAACAATCAAAAATAGAACATCACACGACACAACATCGTAACAAGTATCTTCCCGAAAACATTTACCAGCCATAGCATACCAATGATAATAAAACTGAATCCGAGCAAAATCATAACAATCAATCTTAATCAAATTGTTTACCGACCATAGCACATGGATGATAACCAAATCAAATCCGAGCAATATTGTGTTAAAATTTTCCTTTTCAAATCGGATACAAACCAATTCATTTGAAGGCAAACAATCAAACAAATTCAAACGAAGATCACTCAAATCTAATAAAATCTATTGATTTCTATACTGAAATCGCATATCGAATCGAAACTTCTTTTTATTGAAAACAAAGCTATATATAGAATGCACGCAATATATCAGAGCTTATTCAAAATGTGAACAGAACTGTTTAAAAACTGAATACAAATCATTATAACAACCTAGACTATTTACAAACAAAACGATATCAAATTTTCCATACCTGTGTAGCGACGAGGCTGCTTGATTATACCAGCTTGGATTTTACAACAGTCGTAGCTGATTCCATGTTTTTGAACAGGATAGAACCGGTTGTCTTTTGTTTCTTGTCCATGTCTTGGAGCTTGGCCTTTTGACTGGTTAGCAGTGTAATCTGGTCTTCCAATGACTGAATTCTTGATTGGAGTACCGGCACATCAATATAATATCCCTCTAACCATGAATTGCACTGATCATAGGGTGACTGTGTAGGTTTAGATAGAGCAGGCGAGGGTTTAACCAAATGATCGAGGGTTTCACAAGGCACTTTAATACCCGGGTAGTTAGGGTCGTCCTTTAGGCAGGGGGCTAGGTTTGACACAAAATCATAAGGGGGTTCATGACACAAACCTTACGAATAGGGGTATTCGCTGGCCAAGAAATGCTCCACTTTCGAATCGGAGTCCTCACTCAAGACGATAGGGTTTGGCTCAACAGGAGGTTTTGGCTTGTTCCTTTCCATCCGAGAAATGAGACGGGCATTTCTTTTCCCTTTAGCATTTGCAGTGAGGTTTCCCTTGGGCCTTTTGTTCATGGGATTTTTGCTAGCCTCTGTACCCTTAGTTGCAGTGTTGGGTAAGTCAATAGGAGGGTTGGTCGAGGGTTTAGGCAGTAGGAGGTGTAAGGGTATAGGCGGTTCAGCCTTAGTCTCAGTTACCACAGGTTTATCAACCTGTACAGGTTCGGTGTCTTCAAAGTCATTACGGGTGATGAAATCCTTCCAACTGTCACCTAGCACACTCAAATGATAAACAACGATGAGCTTAATAAGCCCATGGTGAAACAGGTTGTTTTTGGCCTTGTGCCTTTTATACTTTTTAGACATTTTATACAAGCTCCAATGAAAATAGAATGGCATGTTTAGAGGATAACCTATGAAAATCATCAATAGACACAGGTGGTAAAGGAAGACAAGCCCGTATCGACCTTCGTAGGTCACAAACTGCTTGATTATCATTAATAAATCATGCCATCGTTGCTTAAGAATAGTCACGGGCATACCTATATCACAAAAGGTGATTTTGCGCGATTGAAACAACAATGTCCACGGCACTTCCTCGACCTTGCAATTCTTAAACCATCGCTATCCAGAAATAGGTAACCCCATGGTCGAGCTGATTTACTGTTCATCAATCTCTAATTGTACATCGCCTACTTTGGCTCGACAGCCATCGAAGGTCATGGCAAACTGTCGAGCTATGCAGAGGTTAAAACCCTCGAAACGTTTCATGAAGGTAAGCCATCCACTGTCTGCCAATTCTTGGCGGGCATTATCAAACATCAACAGGACCTGGTTTCCATTGGGTTCAACTCGCACGACTGGTGCCATGGAGCTGAATGCATGGTAAGGAAAGGGTTTGAATTCATCAACGCATACAGGGGCAAAGCTACCCGAACCAACAGCAATGAACGAGCAAAATGGATAAGCATTAATGCGAGCATGCGAAGGTGGTGGAGTCTGCCATGCATAATACTCATTATCCAAGTACAACCACCAAACTTCATTGCTATTTACTCCATAATAATAGTTCAACCATTAAATCATGCGTACAACCAACGAAATTAAATGTGTATACCAATACGCGCCAACACTATGCCATAGTGTTTAAACACCCGACATACAAATCAACACCAAAAACAACTATGCGCCAATGTATTGATTCATATAAACAAAGTTTAACCAAGGTGCCAAAATGATATTCATATCAATTGACAAGCCAATAAGTTATGAAAAGATTAACATAGGGATTACATCATATATATATAAATAATTTAATCAAACCCCTATGCATTTCATAGAATCAATGATCAGGCAAGTTATATAAAGTGCAAATCCAAATGCTAAATGCCTTCAATAAAACCAAGTTATACAATCAATCGAAGTATGAGAACCGAGTCAGTCATATAATGATCAATGAAAGGTAAGTGCAATAGAAATATCCACAGTTCAGATAATGATCGAAAAACAACTTCTAAAGGAGAAGTTTTCACGCTTACAATCGTGAAAACCTAACGAAGACAAAAGTGTGAATGTCGCAAGAAATGAAAATGTCGTCTATTTAAAAAATGCAACGAAAACTTGATGTTCGCAAGACATAGGTGTAGACAGCTTATAGGATCATAGAAAAAAGTGAATTGGCTGCCAACACAACCTAGATAAGTGAAGCCATAGGCTCCTGTATGACAATCATTGAGAACTATGATGGCCTCCTCATGAGTGAGACATCGACGCAAAACACAATCTACACCTCTCTGATACAACATATCATCGAGTATGAGATAATTCTTAGCCTGATGGCGTAACCGCCGACGCTCATCACAAGAAGCAGAGGCGGGGCACTTCAAAGTCTGGAGATAGATCAGTATATCTCCGTACCAGGGGTCTGACGATTCAATCAAAAACATATCCCCCCGGATAGGCGATTCCTCAAGCACAACGTCACCTGACTCAACCGGAAGTTCCGAAATAAGTTCAGCGAAGACCAATGACTTCTTGGACTTGGCTGAAACAAAGTCTAAGTCAAATTATTGGAGGATTACCATACATCTACTAATTTTTCCGCCGATAACTCATCGTGTCAACATGTACTGGAATGGATTCACGACAGCAACGATGGTGGTCTTGCGAAACAGAACATAGTGAAAGAACCGTTGAACAGCATGAACTGATGCCAACGCAAGTTTTTCGAGATGGGAATAATTAAGTGTCAGTCCCTCGGCTCAAGTAATAGATTACGTATTCTAAAAATGAGTCATCTTCCTGAACTAAAACCATGCCTATGGTTGACTCTACGGCAGCCAGATATAATAAGAAGTCTTTGTTATAATTAGGTGGACGTAGCAGAGGTGCGGTGGTTAGGGCGTGTTTTAATGCGTCGAAAGAGCGTTGAGTGGCTTCATCCCAGAAAAAGGGAACATCTTTCTTCAGTAAACGCATAAAACCCTTGGTGATTTCAGCATAGTTGGTGATGAAGCGTCGTAAGAAATTCACCTTGCCTTGAAGACTTTGAAGTTGTAAAATTGTGCATGGGGGAGGCAAATGGATTATTGCCTCCACCTTAAGAGGATCAACCATGATCCCTGTTGTTGAAACGATGAAACCTAACAAACGTCCTGACGTGACGCAAAAGATGAACTTGTTGGGATTCAAGCGAATCCTGTAGTAGCGACAGCGTTCGAAGATTAGTCTGAGGTGTGTAGGATGATCCTTTCGCTTGCGAGAGCATGATGCTAAATCATCTAGATAGGCCTCGACTATATGTTTGAGGTCATGAAACGCAAAAGACATGGCCCACTGGAAAGTTGCTCCAGCATTCTTAAGGCCAAAAGGCATCTTACAATAGGCGAACGTACCCCATGGACAAATAAATGTCGTTCTGTGTTGGTCCTCAGGTTTGATTTGGATTTGATTATATCTCGAAAAACCATCCATGAACGAAAAGGCTTCACAACCGGTGCATTCATCAATGATTTGGTCGATGAATGGGGTTGGAAAATTATCTTTTGGACATGCCTTGTTCAAATCACGGAAATTAGTACATACACGAATCGTACCTTGCTTTTTATTGACCGACACGGTGTTTGAAACCCATTGAGTCAAATGGATAGGGTAAATGAACCCTGCCTTGAGCAATTTCTCAACCTCAATCTTGATGGCTGCTACTTTCTTAGGATTGACTGGATGAAGTTTTTGGCGAACAGGCTTAGCATCAAGATACGTTGTGATTTCATGTTCAACTATTTTCAGATCGATGCCTGGCATTTCCTCATAAGACCAGGCAAAAAAGTCGCGGAATTCTTTGAAAAGATCCGTGTAAATTGGAATCTCTTCGGGGGAGAAATCCACTACGATGAAGATATTCTCCATGACACCAGGGTTTCAGGAGATATTGATAGGTATAGTTTCAGCCATAGTCTCCATATTTCCCTCAGCATAAATTTCCTGTGTAGCTAAGAGGTTAATAGGACATGGCTGATCTCCCGTCAGGGTGATAGTGAATTCTCCTACCGCGATTTGGTTTAACTCTTGGAGGAAATATGATCTGTGATGAAGATATTCCCAAGGTTTGTCCGAACTAGTCATCGCTTCGATCACTTCTTTGTTAGAAGGCAAGACTAAGTCTAACGAATTGGTGGTAGCAAGAGAACCCTGAGCCCAGATAGGCTCTAGAAGTGGATCCAACTCTTGTGCGGGAGTCAGATCAGGATTAGCTGAAGCTTACTGTTCTAAAGAGTATGCTACTTCAGCGGCTGACAAGGGCATGGACATGTCGGAGTGCCCTGTCTCATCCATCGTGTCTGATGGGGAAGGAAGAATCCATGGATCCGCAAAGTAGGTCATGCGAAACAACGAAACTTGAAAAATCTCAGCCTTGTGGTGATTAGATATAAACTTAACATTGTCATGAGGAGGTGGGTAATCGAAGGTACCCATCAAAGATGGGCACAAACCAACTCCTACGTTAACGACACCGGCTTGAGGAGTATCAATCATGGGAACCGTGGATGCCCCCAAAGCTGGGTCAGGTTTAGAGAAGGACAATTGATCGATGGTCGCTATCTGGCCTTCATGTGGAAACAATAAGACTCAGAAAACTGTAGCAACCACAGCTTGCATAGCATAAGTCCAACTCTGACCTAACAAGAGATTATAGTCGAGGGGGGCATCGACTACCTCTACTTCAATGCACACGGTCTTTCCTCCTAACTGCACAGGGAAAGAAGGAACGATGCCATGTGGTCGGAAAGAATGATCGTCGAACGCAGTGAGGAGAGTAGGTGATGGAGACAACGCGGGTTGACCAATGGCCTTCCAACATGCTAACGACATAATGCAAGTCGAAGCGCCCTCGTCGACCACCATGCGGAAGATATTCCATGTAAAAGTTTTTGTGGGATGAGCCACTACTATCTGAAATGCTACGTGGTAAGGCAGACGAGGTTTTAAGTCGGCCGTATCGAGCATGATGGTACCCAGGTTACAAGTCTCTGTAGAGCCTAAAGCAGTTAGCAAGGCTTTCCTCTGAGCAGGGAAACTTTGGAGGACCTCCAAAGCGTACATCGCACAAGGGGTTTGTGATAAATCTTCCACCACAGAGTAATTCTGGGCAGCCCTTGTGTTTGGGTTGTGAGAAGCTTTCTTAAATGCACCCTTTGGAATGTGTGTCATCATTTCTCCCAACGTCTTCTCAATCTGTAGAGGAAGAGATGGGAGTTTGTATTATTTTCCCTTCTCAGAGGCGCTTGGTTTACTATAGTCATGTGCTCTAGTCGTTATTAAAGCATCACCCCTAACCATATATACATTCGCAAATGAGGAATTGTTTGGAGGGGGGCAGGTTTCCTGGCTGCCCCCTTCAGCACTTGTAGAAACTTGAGTTAAATTTTTCCCATGCTGAAAGGGATTGGTCAACACGGCTTGTTGTTGTTGTGTGACAAACGTTTAGGCCTCTGCAAGTCGAGGACAAAGATGGGTCGGGTGGTCTTCCACACACAAGTTGCACAGATACCTCGCCTTCCGTTTTTCCATGGTGCCCTCACCAGCATTATCAGTGGGTTTTTTCTTCCCCTTACCCTTCTTTCGTTGTTTTTTCTTCCCTTCAGGTTGTTGGGTGGCCTTTTGGTTAGCCGTCTGCACGGAGTGTACTTCTGACGTTTGGGTAGGAGGAGCAGCCAAAGCAGTAGTCTGGCTGGTCGTTGAGTGTTGTATAGATAACTGTTGCAATTTCTTTGTCAATTACTCAGCGGGCTTGGTTTGGGCTGAACCAACAATACCATCGGCATGTGGTCCATCTCTCTGTCTAGGTTTATCCAATATCGATCGTGGTGCATCCGGCAGGATGTTGTACAATAAACCAGACTGAGAATAGATAAGCTCAAACTGTTGAGCCCTCATGATGGCATCTTCTTCAAAGAAAACTCCTAAAGTCGCGACGTCTTTGGATAATTGTGGGACTAAAGACTTAAGGAACCACTCAAGCAAGAATGATGGTGGGACTGGTACTTTGATTAGACTCTTTTGGTGTCTCCACTCTCGGATATGATCAGAGATATGGTCTGTTGTCATCTGTTCGAAATTGGCTAGCAACTCTATTCCTGTGTCGTATCTCACAGGTAACTGGAAATGGTTAAGGAAGGCCATTGCCAGTTCGCCAAAAGAAGAGTATCTTGAGCGATCAAGCTCGATGTACCATTTCACAGCACTCCCGATAAGAGTGCGTTGAAACAATAGCAACTGGACGGAGTCATCTTTCAATGAGTTAGATGAACACCAAAGATGGAAGGTAGTCACGTGATCACCTGGATCTTCGTTAGGCTTGGCCTTGAATTTTGGAATGTCTGAAGGCAACTTCGTTGGCATAGGAGGCCAACGCGGATCGTGACAAATAGGATCGTTTAACAACCTTGTCAAATCTGGCAAGTGTAATGTCGCCAGGAATGGTAGTTTGGATTGTTGCTGATAGCCTGGGAAAAAGGGTCCTAGAGTTTGACTGGCACCAAGTTGTCAGGAAAAGTTTGGTTGCTGGCCCAGATTCTGGTAGAAACCATGGCCCTGACCAGCGTAAGGATTTTTCATCTGTGGAGACATCATTGGCTGATTCCCCATAAAGGACATAGGATGTTGGGCATTCATTGTGTTTGATGGACTTTGGGAAGGATTACCCCATGCCGGTCCTGCTGGGAGAGGCATAGAAGTCTGTCCAGGGTTCCATTGACTGTGGAAATAATTACCCCAGAATGGCATTCCAGAGGAGGGAACGGATCCTTGTCCTGAGTTCCAAGGTCCTGGTATATGTGGACCCGACGCAGGAATAGTACCCTACGTCGGAGTATACTGTCCAAACATGGGAGTGCCCCTAGATGGTAAAACAGTGGATGCGAAAGTGTTGTTACCAAATGTCTCGTTCCAAACAAATGGTGACGAACCTAATGGCATAGTGTGCGCAGGTGTTTCTTGACTCCCGGCTCCAAATGAACTCATGTGTGCAGGCTGCCCAGCGGACTACTGGTGCAAACCACCAAGCGAAGGGGACGAAGGAGAGATATGACCTCCGGCGTAAGGAAAAGCGTTGAAAGGGACAGGAATGCCCCCAAGTTGACCTTGCAGAGGAGCGTTAGAGCTCCCTACCCCCAGACCCAAAGTCTGCAAAGTGGAGTGAGTGAGTGCAGGCTTGTGCCCGAACTAGGCATACCGTATGAGAACGGAGGGCCTGTCGCACTAGGTGTGAATGGAATTGTGGCCGCCGCGATAGAGGGGGTCGGTCCACTGTGCGACGTAGTTGCGGCTGAGACCATGGTGGCTCGGACCGACGATGGCAAGTTAGGAGATGCTTCTCCTGTGGTAGCAACAGTGGTGGGAATGGAAGAATTCCCAGAAGAAGTAACAGAATTTGGTTCCATAACTGTGTGAGGCACTAACAGGCGTTCGTAAAATTGGATTGGTACAATGACCAATGGCCAAGTATCAGTGGTTGGGGTTTCAATCAAGCCAAGATTGGCGGTTGATTCCTCCTGGAGTTGTTCGGGCTCAATGGTTTGTAACTTGGTTGCTTCAAAAGACCCTTGTTGGTCTAGCTTCCGCCTCAATGGTGGCGGGGGTGGCTCCAGTATAACCGGCGGCAGGCCCTAAAGCCTTAATGACCGGTGGAGCTCGGGATCCTCCACTATGTGATAATATGCAAGACACGCTAAGGTATTCTACACGTGAAAACAGTGACACACACTAAAAAAAAGAAGCCCCTAAGAGATAAGTCAAGCAAACACTAAACTAGTTGGAAGAATAGTTACAACAACCAACACTAGAGAAACTTACCGGTGAAAGTGCAACTCAAATACGGAAGCACCCTCCCGGTATACTCTACAAAGTGTGGCCCAATGATTTCCCTAGGTACTTCGATATACCCCTGCAGTCACCTGTGTATGTCCCTAAAACGATTGGAAACTAGTTTGTCAGCACGCGAACAGTCACCAGGTGGGTACAGTCGATAGTCGGGTAGACCACAATGAGAAGGGTATCAAGCCCGAAACATGTCAAGGGTATCAAGAGAAAATGGTCTGGAAGACAACTGAGGACCTTGAACGGATTCGAGACCCACGAAGCCCCGTGGAAAATGCAAACAACGGAATCCCACAACAAATCCTCGATATGTGTTCTCCACTACGCTTGGTCCGGATTTGGAGGGGTTATCTCCGCTACCTTTCCTTACGCGACCTCATGTTTAGCCCCTGTGTTAGAGGGGGGTCCCGGATAACTTCCACAAAATTGGACTTCTACACTCCCTATCATAGACTCCAATGTTTGGTTTGAGTGGCCTTGGAGAGTGTCCTCTCCAACCTAATCCAAGGCCCTAGTCCTAAACTAGTATATGAACCCTACAAACAAAAAGTCTAATAGATTTTAAATTAGCGTTGCTTTTATGGGATTTTTTATGTCACAGGATATGAAGGTGCAACTGATGATGTGTAAAGACTCAAAGAAAAAATGAATGAAAAATGCTAGAAACAAACGACTTTTACTAAATGCAAAAATCAACAACTTTTCACAAAGAAGGATTTATTTTTCCTTTTCAATTTTTCTAAGATTTCATGCAGCAAACATAAAGGAATTTCGCTCAATCTGTGAGCTACTTATGCTCTACATGCACTGCCAAAAATTATGAACAAAAATACTTCTCCCTAGCTATTGATGCAGAAACACAATTTTCAAGCAAAGAAGAAAATGAAAAGAATTTTTTTTTTTTATTTAAGTGCTAAATGAAGCAACAAAGGGAAAATGCTGACAAGCACAAAACCAAGAAAACAAAACAAAATTCTGGCTTAAAGCAGAGATCGCAAAGAATCGAAGTAAAGACACTCAATGGAAATCAGGAAAACAACGACTCTTACGCTTGTCTAAAAACCATAAAACAATTTTTTTCTTTTTATCTTTTCTATCAACTATCAACTTAAGAAAAAAAATAGGCTAAGGGTAAGAGGCCCTAACCTACTGACTGTTCTACCCTAGACTCAACCACCTGAGAGGAAAACTTCTCACCATAGGAGGGGATTACTGCCCCACCCTGACTGAAAAGTTGTCTATCAAGCATGCCTCTGTCACTGAAACAGCACGCGTACGAACGCATGTTGAGCTACCACAGAGCGCATGTACCCGTGGGCTGCACTTGCACAGGCCGCGTGTATGTATCAAAACTAAGGAAAAAATAAACATAGGCACCCAGACCAGGAAGAGGCCTCTGGTATTGATAACCAGGGTCTCTTAAAGGCTTGGATGCTTCTTCCTAACAGAAAAGAAAAATAATTGCAAGAAACAACAAAACGCAATAAAGCAAACTGAGACAAGACTATGAACTAGCAAGACTCATACAGGATCCCGAAAGCCCCCTGAGAATGTATAATTTTGACAGGGAAGAGGAGGACTGCCTCTCAAGCTTTCTAACTCCTACACTCTACTGAAACCCTTACAGCTAGCGTTCAAACACGGGCAGTAGAAGGTTAGGGCGTGGGTACACGCGTGCAGGCCTTTTGCAGGCCGCGTGTACCTATGTATGTCCCGATAATTACCGTCAAGCAACAGTCAAGGAAAAACTAGTATAAAGAACCAGGTCCCCTGCTAGCTCTAACCTAACAGAAAACAGACAAACAAAGAAACAAAAAATCTAATCCTTTAAACTACCCAAAAACCTCAACTAAATCCGAAGACCCTAAAGAGTATATCCCCAGTACGGTCGCCAATTCTGTTGTTGGGAAATATACCCTACGAACTAGCAAACTAGGGTCAGACTTGCATGCAGATTTTGACCGTAAAGAAATGACCTTTTAACCTACCACCCAAAACTTAAACCCATCTTTCATGATACATGCATGGAAAGGAACTACTAACCTTTTTACTGATGTTTGGTGTAGATCCTCCGTTGTGCTTTGCCCGCTTACTTGCGCTGCTCCTTCCAAATTTAACCTGCAATCAACACAAAACACTACGCATGCATGCTACTTCTCTACTTGAGGGTTAGAAATTAAGCATAAATTACACAAATCATAGATAACCCATGCATTGGGACGGGAAAAGTATTCTTTTATTATTTTCAAAATGAATCAACTTACAATCAAAGTCGAGACCGGCCACCGCTCCTTGATCCTGATCCTGGGCTCCTCCTCTTCTTTGTCCTCCAACTGCTTTGCGTTAATTCTCCTTAGGCTTGAGGAAAGGCTAAAGGGTTGGGACAATGGATTCGGAAAATGGGCAGAGTTTCTTCACTTATAATTTTCCTCCTCCAAATGGTACCCCTACCCCTTATTTTATAGGCTAGAAGGAGCTAGGGTTTTGGACGAAATCTCGACCATGCATGGCCGGGAGTTTCAGTTAACTAACCCATAGTTTTTTGTCCCATCGGAAACTTTCCTATTTTTGTGTTTTGTTAGGTAAACGTGGGCTGTATTAGGCCTGCCAGCGTTCACCTGCGTGCAGTAGTGGGTTAGGTCACGTGTACCTTGACCCAAGAGGATTTCAAAGAGGTTTTTCAGCAGGTGTTTTGGCAATGAAGGGATATGAGTTGGCTTGATGCCAGGTAAGCATGTGTGGTGAAATTTAGGGTTATAACAGCATAAAATGAAAACCAAGACTCGGATTGAGGAACCATCGACTCTGATGGATTCCTGGGATAGGATTTCAACTAGAGCACCCCTCACTCTCGGGTTCCATGTCTTGGAAGTTTCTTTACTCATTGATTTCAAGAACTAGTGTTTTGATCATCTTGAAGAAAACCAACATTTGGATTAAGGGGTCCAATTTACAAAACCATGCCCCGGGAGTAGATGGAAAATATAATCACCTAGTCCATGCCTAAACAATCTTGCAACATCTCACGGAACTCAAAAATGATGCTCGGTTAGGTTTTTATGCCCTCAAGAGCAATTGACCAAGAGTCCCTGAAATGGTTTGGGATGTGACTTGCAACTGGGCATATAAATAATATCAAGACTCAGATTGAGGAACCATCAACTCTGATGGATTCCTGGGATAGGATTTCATCTATAGCACCCCTCACTCATAGGTGGCATGCCTCATAACTTGCTTTACTCATTGATTTCGATAACTAGTGTTTTGCTCAGTTTGAAGCAATACAGCATTTGTATTAAGGGGACAATTTACGAAACCATGCCTCGGGATCAGATGGATAATTTGGTTACCTATTCCATGCCTAAACAATCTTGCATCATCTCACGAAACTCAAAAATGTTGCTATGTTAGTCTTTTATGCCCTGAGTGGGAATTGGCCAAGACTCCCCGAAATGGTTTGGAATGCAACCTGCAACTGGGCATAAAATGAAAACTGAAACTCGGATTGAGGAATCATCATCTATGTTGGATTCCTGGCATAATATTTTATCTAGAGAACCCCTCACTCCCAGTTCCAACCCCTCGAAAGTTGTTTTTTTCATCGATTTTGATAACTAGTGCTTTGCTCAATAAGAAGCAATGCAACATTTGGATTTAGGGGTCCAATTTATGAAACCATGCCTCGAGAGTGGATGGACAATTTGGTCACCTATTCCATGCCTAAACAAGCATGCTAAATCTCATGGAGCTCAAAAATGCTGCTCCGTTAGGCTTTTATGCCCCGAGGAGGAATTGCCAAGAATCCCCAAAATGGTTTGGGATGTGACATGCAACTGAGCATAAAAACAAAAATGGAGAATCAGATTGAGGAACCGTTGAATCCGATGGATTCCTGAGATAGGATTTCAGCTAGAACACCCCTCACTCTCAGGTTCCATGCCTCAAAAGTTGCTTTACTCATTGATTTTGAGAACTAGTGTTTTTCTCAATTTGAAGCAAACCAACAGTTGGATTAAGGGATCCAATTTACAAAACTATGCCTTGGGAGTGGATGGAAAATATAGTCACATATTCCAATCCTAAACAATCTTTCCACATCTCACGGAACTGAAAAATGTTGCTCTGTTAGGTTTTTATGCCCTCGGGAGCAATTTCCCAAGAGTCCGTGAAATGGTTTGGGATGTGACTTGCAACTAGGCATATAACGAATATCAAGACTCGGATTGAAGAACCATCAAATCTGATGGATTCCTAGGATAGGATTTCATTTAGAGAACCCCAACTCATGGGTGCCATGCCTCGGAACTTTCTTTACTCATTGATTTCAACAACTAGTGTTTTGCTCGATTTTAAGCAATGCAGCATTTGGATTAAGGGGCCAATTTATGAAACCATGCCTCAGGAGAGGATGGATAATTTGGTCACCTATTCCATGACTAAACAAGCTTTCATCATCTCATGGAACTCAAAAATGTTGCTCTATTAGTCTTTTATGCCCTAAGCTAGAATTGGCCAAGAGTCCCCGAAATGGTTTGGGATGCGACTTGCAACTGGGCATAAAAGGAAAAATGAGACTCAGATTGAGGAATCGCTGTCTCTGTTGGATTCCTGGCATATTCTTTTATCTAGAGCGCCCCTCACTCCCAGTTCAAACCCCTCAAAAGTTGTTTTTTTCATCGATTTCGATAACTAGTGCTTTACTCAGTAAGAAGCAATGCAACATTTGGATTTAGGGGTCCAATTTATGAAACCATGCCTTGGGAATGGATGGACAATGTGGTCCCTATTCCATTCCTAAACAAGCATGCAAAATCTCAGGGAGCTCAAAAATGTTGCTCCGTTAGGCTTTTATGCCCCGAGGAGGAATTTCCAAGAGTCCCCGAAATGGTTTGGGATGCGACTTGCAACTGGGCATAAACCAAAAACCAAGACTCAGATCGAGGAATCGTTGAAGCTGATGGATTCCTGTGATATAATTTTACCTAGATCACCCCTCACTCTCGAGTGCCATGCCTCAGAAATTGCTTTACTCATTGATTTCGAGAACTAGTGTTTTGCTCAGTTTAAAGCAAACCAACAGTTGGATTCAGGGGTCCAATTTATGAAAACATGCCTCAGGAGAGGATGGAAAATATATTCACCTAGTCCATGCCTAAACAATCTTGAATCATCTCATGAAACTCAAAAAAATTTCTATGTTAGGTTTTTATACCCTCGGGATCAATTGGCCAAGAGTCCCTGAAATGGTTTGGGATGTGACTTGAAACTGGGAATATAACGAATATCGAGACTTGGATTGAGGAACCGTTGACTCCAAGGTATTCCTAGGATAGGATTTCATCTAGAGCACCCTCACTCATGGGTTCCATGCCTGGGAACTTGCTTTACTCATTGATTTTGACAACTAGTGTTTTTCTCAGTTTGAAGCAATGCAACATTTGGATTAATGGGCCAATTTACGAAACCATGCATTGGGAGTGGATGGATAATTTGGTCACCTATTCCATCCCTAAACAAGCTTGTATCATCTCACAAAACTCAAAAAAAATTCTTCGTTAGTCTTTTATGCCCTGAGCGGGAATTGTCCAAGATTCCCCGAAATGGTTTGGGATGTGACTTGCAACTAGGCATAAAATGAAAACCGAGACTCGGATTGAGGAATCGTCATCTCTATTGGATTCTTGGAATAGGATTTTAGCTAGAGAACCCCTCACTTCTAGTTCCAACCCCTCGAAAGTTTTGTTTTGCATCGATTTCGATAACTAGTGCTTTTCTCAGTAAGAAGCAATGCAACATTTGGATTTATGGGTCCAATTTATGAAATCATACCTCGTGAGCAGATGGACAATGTGGTCACCTATTTCATTCCTAAAAAAGCATTCAAAATCTCCAGGAGCTCAAAAATGTTCCTATGTTAGGCTTTTATGCCCCGAGGAGGAATTTCGAAGAGTCCCAGAAATGGTTTGGGATGCGACTTGCAACTGGGCATAAAATGAAAACCAAAACTCGGATTGAGGGACCATCGACTCTAATGGATTCTTGGGATATGATTTCAATAACTAAGGAAGGTATGTGAGCTAAGTTTTTGGTGATTATTTCATAGTAAGGTTTTGGTGACAACCTAGTAGAAGATAAGGTACGTTAGGGTACTTCTCTTGTACCTTGACTTTCCTAGAAAGTGAGTAGGGAAAGCCAACTGATATGCCTTTTTAGAATCCCATAGTCAAGTTATATGATTTACCTAAATAAGGATTTGTGAGATATTTAAAGGTGAGAAATGAATTTATGATGTTAAAATTTTATGATGTTCATGTACATATCATGAAATCAAACCTAATTCATGTTATTTTTAAGGTTGTTTAGTTGAATCAATTAAATTGTGATTTAGCAATGAATGAGTCAAAACCTACCATAACTAACACAATTAGAACCCTTAATTCATTGTGGTATAAATTTTCCTTATAAATACTTGAAGCAATGCATCCTAGGATTTTGATCCCCCTCACCAAATATTGCATGGTTATTATAAATGAAAATGAAAATTGAACTTGTCTAAGGTACCATAACAACCTAAGAGTTCCAAACATTCAAAATATTCTATTTAATTTAAGAGGGGCATTGCCATCACGATCATCTTAAGTATCATCATCATTATATGACTATAACCTAGTTCATGTATAAATGAAGTCCTTTAGTATTAGTAACCCCACCCTAAAATGTGTCTAATGACAATGATAAAAGCACCACTAAGACATCATCAATATACTAGCAAACACCAAAATCCACTTGGCATAACCTACACTTTGATGGTGCTTCATAGGGATTGATAATAAATGATGGTGTCATCCAAGACAACCAAAGGCACTTGGCATTGGAATACTTTGGTTACATGTGCAATACAAAGTAACAATGGGGCTAAGTTCAAATCCTATTGCAGGATTTCAACTTAGCAAGGGATCATCTACAAATACAATATGTTATAAAAGCACTTGATTGTTAAGGGCTTATTGGTTTAATAATTTTTTCTCTTTATGTTATTATTTATCTAATGACTTAAGTAAGTGGGCCAATTGGGTCTCAATTCATACTCATTCTCATCGAAATGGGTCCCAAGTCTCTATTGTTATAGGGTCTAGTCTATTGTTATATTTGCAGGTGGATGTGGGTCAAGTATTGTAATATGGAGTTGGGATATAATAACATATTTGATGTGTTACGGTGTGTGTGTTTATAATAATGTATATATTTTATTACATATATGTGTAATAAAACATACATGCATATTCTACTACACATATATGTAATAACATATATTACAAAAAACACGAGTTGTAAGTTTGACAAAGCTCATTGTGAGAGGCACTGAAAAACAAAGCCTTCTCCATTCTATTTGGAGTTTCAAGGATTATTGTGGCTCCCTAATAGGGCTTGTCTCTGGATGCTTTCATGGTTTTCCATCCTATTCAACTACCAAGTCCATTTTTTTGGCTCAATGACTTCAACGTACTATCCCCTATATTTCTTTGTTTATGGAAGTGTCATTTTGTGCAAAAGGCGGTGTGGTAAATAATTTGTTTGTTGGGTCCACCAAATTTGTATTTCAATATGTAGGACACTTTCATGAACTAATTATCAATATTTCAATATAATGTAGGACCTCTTTTACATATTGACCTCTTTTACTTTCATGTAGGACCTCTCATAGACATAGTGCTCCCTTGCACATCAATGAAGTTTTTTTAAAGGGACAAATTAGTTGAAATATTGTCAAAACTCTCTCATTTTTTCCATTATTGTTCCCTCTAATTGACAAAGTGAAGATTTTAATTTATGTTAGCATTAGAACAATGAGTGTTTCTATCATGAACCTGTATATGGATTAACATGACCATGAGAAAAATAAAGTATGAAAATATGAAGAAAGTCTTGAAACCTTGAATAACCCTCCACATATTGTAGACATGAAGATTGAGATGATGCACATGTGTGAAAGAGTAAATGTTTGACATCACCATTTAAAACCTCTAATGTTTAATCCTTAATTTTGTTGAAGAAACAAAATAAATTTCATGGAACTAAAAACATTAAATTGTTGTCAAAATTGTGCCCTCTAATCGACAAAGTGAAGATTGGAATTTATGTCGACATTATAACAATGAGTTTTTATATCATGGACCTCTATATGGATTAACATGACCATGTAATCCTTAAAAATTATTATTGCATCTTCCCAAAAATTTCTTTTTGCATGTTGCTCCAAGTTTAAAGTTTACACATTGCTTGGAAAAAGATGCTTGCCACATGTCACATGTCACAAGATTTTCAAAGTTGCATATATCATGTCACAAGATTTTGGAAGTTGCATATTGCATATTCAAGTTCTATTTGTTGCCTAGACTCCATAGCCCAAGCACAAGGCACCAAGTCTTGCTTGCATTCTCTCTTCTTGAATCAAGGAGTATTGAATCAATATATACCAAGTCTTATAAGAGAAGCTGAAATTATCATTAAGTGTATAACAAAATTACATTCATGGATATATACAAGCCATAGAAATAGCCTTGTCTATATTATCAGATGAAAAAGTAGCCATAATGTCAATGCATTATATGCATCATTACATGTTCACCTATATAATGTACATCTAACTGTCTTATAAAATTATTGCATGACATCATGAATTTATTTTAGTCTTCTTTTGTGCTTTTCAGGTCTTATGTAATTGATCCATCTCCATGTCTTCATTTAAGGTGCTCTTCAGTAGCTGATGTTGTTTCAGTCCTTTCACGTCGAGTATGTATGGTCTTGTACCCACGGCGTGGATGTTGCTGTGAGGGGCCATCACCTACAAAAATAAAAAATATTAAATTTATATGGCCAATTTTTAAATATCATTGAAGTAGTTCATTAATATTAAAAAAAAACTCTGTAATGTAATTATTTACCTGGTCCTCTAGTCAACATCATTTGAATGGTTGTTGGCCTGTTCACCTGATCTTCAGGTCGAGGAGGATCAACTATGACATTCTTTGTAGTTGAAACGTCAAAATTTATAAGTACAGAATTATTATGTATATGATTAATATATAAACATTTTTTCATCGTGGGCCTCAGTCACAGGAACATATTGGGGATGCACCTCACTGAGATGGGGTTGTTGGGGAGCACCATGATCTTCTGGCTGCGTTGCACTATCAATGCTCTATTGTCCAGTACTAATGGTTTCATTGATAGTGTTTCTCCCTTGATTAAAACAAAGTAAGACATTAAATTATGAGTGATATAAAACATTTACGTATTTTATAAGTAATTAAAGGTTAATGTGGACTGATTTTTATTTACCTTGTCCCGCAAATTGGATCTTGGGGTCTTCCCCATGATTTTCCTATGATTAACCATGGCTTTATAACCCTACTTGTAACCAATTTGGATGTCTTCCTACGTGGTTTCAGTTCCAAAGTCATCGCCCTGCATTGCATAAGGGTATGGTTTTTTAATGTTTTTGGATGTAATTTCTTGAAAGTTGTAAGGTGATACAAATAATATTCTTAATATTTTTGGGTATTTACGATTTGTTACTGCAACCTTGAGTAGCCACCCTAGCCTAGCTTATGTTGGCCATGTTTGGAAATCCTTGCTTTGGTGTACCAGTTATTGTAATATTGTAATTTACCAGTTATTGCTTTGAAATCAAAATATTCTAATTTACCTTGGTGTACCAGTTATTTTTTCTCCTGATTTTTTCAAAATATTCTCTTTTGCATCATCAATGATCACTTTTCACTCCCTCTCTACAATTAAGGGAGGACACTCATACCTAGGATTTCCTACCAAGATTCGTCTATAAACATCCCGAGTATATTTTAAATATTCACCCGCTGCAAAGGTGACTGTTTTTTTATTGAACGTGTCTACTCCAAAGAGGCCTTCAAGATAATTCATAAGTTCCTTTTTGAGGTTGGAATTATGTAAATTCCACCTCATGCATAAGGTTTCCCCAAAAATAAACAAGGCCTTTCTCTCTAGGTGCCTATAAAAAAGGTTGTTTCCTACACACAAAAATATATGATCATTAATTTAAAATTAATAATCTAGATTATTTCTGTATGAGAAGGACAACATTAAACGATTAAAATATGAATTAAAATTACCTGGGAGTCTTGATTGTTTTAATGGAAGTCCATTATCATTGACCAAAAATGTGCACGGAAGGGTCCTCGTGATTTTCACACGTCTAGCTCTAGGAAATGCAACCATCTCAACCACATCACCATGATCCTTATCTTTGCCACCATCTCTAGACTATGATCGAGGTGTGGATGTCTCACGGTGCCTATCATGGATCCTATCTAAATTAGGTGTGCAATATGGAGAAGTAACTACTGCTCTAGAAATTGTATGACCGCCCATATCAGGACTCTGTAGTGTCTCTATAGCGTCGCTACTACCAACACTGGGTTGAACAAGCTCCAAAAATGTCTTTATAAAAAAGAAAATGTTTTTTTCGTGAGATAATGTAAAAGTTAAAGAACAAAGTATCATAATTGAACATATGAGTACATTAAAAAAAAAACACTTTAAATTATGGTTATTACCTTATATGTGTTAAGTTGTGACATAAGGATCTTGATCTTTGCTTTGACGTCGGGAGTTTGATCTGGACGATCTAATAAGCTAGCAAGTTCCTTGTTATCTTTAATGATATTTTTTTTATTAAGACCATCGGATCATTGGATGAATAAAACCCCTCCTCATCAGCAGAATCATGATCAACATGGCTTGAGGACTACATATAATTTCAACAAAAACAATGTTATTTCAATAAAATTATATAAGAAAATAATAAAAATAATGTAAAATGAAAGTGGAAATTGATAATCATTTACATGTACGGTGGTTGGCCCTTTTCCACGAACATCCTTCCACATTATTATATAATTAGAACCCCCAAATATTTAAAAAATTGTTAATGATAACAAAAAAACAATGTTAAAGATAATATTTACAACAATGTTAAAGATAATAAAAAAATATAATGCAATAAGTATAGGTTTCTTAAAGAGGTATTGCATAAGAACCTGCACACTATTAGTCAATGTTTCTATTCGATTCAAATGGTAATCCACTAATAAATCTTCCACGGGAGCTATCTATTTTATTGTGCACAGGACTACCCGATTCTCTTCACATCCCTCATATATGCAATTTGGTTGTTTGTTTGTTGTCCCGAGTCATGTGTTGTTTATAAACCCTATGATATTGTCAGAATCTTTAGGCCTTCCATCAATATAGATAGTCGCTCCTTTATTTGTATCCTTGTTTATTTGTTGTATATAATTTGTGATGCATATCTCTGCATACTTCGCATGTATCGGACCAGCCACATCCAATCGTTATAATTGTAACACGGTCCGACATAGTCCATCAATTCAGTTACTCTATTGTATTTTACAATTATTCCATCCATGGAAAATAGTCCCAAGCCATGCTGGGAGGATGGTGCAATGTGATATGTCCTATTGTTGACAACGAAGTCAACATCTATAGGATGTAATTCCTTAGGTACCCATTGTTTCACCAGATGCTTATAAATGAGTGGAAACTCTATGTATCCTATGCTCTCATTATCATAAGATCATGATCCTCCTTCGGCAAGAAAAAATTTCATGCGTCTAGAAAAAATTATTCTAACTTTTTCACCTCTTGTCCTTGTTTTCTTATCATATCTATTAGATGTAGTCGCATGTCCAGCCTCTATTTTCCCTAAGCTTTCCTCACTCGACGAATAAATATCTGACAGGTACCTATTTGGTTGTACCTTCAGTTGCATGTGCACGTGTTGTTAGTTAGTAGTCCATCATCATCCTAGTTCTAATTTATGAACTTTTTTTTCTATATTCAAAGTTGTAAATAAAAATTGTATATCTTTAGTTTTGGATGCACAATTAGACTAGGGTGCAATTACCAATATTAGTGGTCAACCACCTAATTTAATGTGATATCCCTCTTGATTTTGGACATAGTAAGGACATATTAATGTGATAACACTAAGGACATGATAAATTTATCATATGAATCTAAGAAACAAATAGTAGTAAGGTTGTTCTTTGTTGGATTTGTGCAAATTACAATTATTATAAGAAATGTCCATTGAAGATGAGGATCAATGCTATGGAGTAAGAAATCCAGCCATCAGTTGGTCTGTTGCAAATCTTGGGTTCTTTAGTTGGCAATATGTCTAAGGCAAGCCAAAAGTCGAACTATACAAATATTAGTTTTGTTCAATACAAGAGTAGAACTATACAAATATTAGTTTTGTTCAAGCCAAGAGTAGAACTATACAAATATTAGTTTTGTTCAATCCAAGTTGAATAATAAGTTAGTTATGATGATGGTTAACTCAATGTGCAGTAGTGGTTGTTAAAATCAATGTGCATTTGAAATTGTTGCAGTCTTTTTTCGGGAGCGGATGGACAATGTGGTCACCTAATACATGCCTAAACAAGCATGCAAAATCTCAGGGATCTAAAAAATGATTCTTCGTTAGGCTTTTATGCCCGGATGAGGAATTGCCAAGAGTCCCCGAAATGGTTTGGGATGCAACTTGAAACTGGGCATAAAATGAAAATCGAGACTCGAATTGAGGAACTGTCAACTCTGATAGATTCTTGGGATAGGATTTCAGCTAGAGCACCCCTCACTCTCTAGTTCCATGCCTTGGAAGTTGTTTTACTCATTGATTTAGAGAACTAGTGTTTTGCTCAGATTGAAGAAAACCAACATTTGGATTAAGGGGTCCAATTTACGAAACCATGCCTTGGGAGGAGATGGAAAATATAGTCACCTAGTCCACGCCTAAAAAATCTTGCAACATCTCACGAAACTCAAAAATGATGCTCGATTAGGTTTTTATGCCCTCGAGAGAAATTGGCCAAGAGTCCCTGAAATGGTTTGGGATGTGACTTGCAACTGGGCATATAAATAATATCAAGACTCATATTGAGGAACCATCAACTTCGATGGATTCCTAGGAAAGGATTTCATCTATAGCACCCCTCACTCACAGGTGCCATTCCTCATAACTTGCTTTACTCATTGATTTCGACAACTAGTGTTTTGCTCAGTTTGAAGCAATGTAGCATTTGGATTAAGGGGCCAATTTATGAAACCATGCCTCGGGAGTGGATGGATAATTTGGTCACTTAGTCCATGCCTAACAAATCTTGCAGCATCTCACAAAACTCAAAAAAAATTCTCCATTAGTCTTGTATGCCCTGAGCGGGAATTGGCCAAGAGTCCCCGAAATGGTTTGGGATGCAACTTGCAACTGGATATAAAAAAAAAAACAAGACTCGTATTGATGAATCGTCATCTATGTTGGATTCCTAGCATAAGATTTTATCTAGAGCACCCCTCACTCCTAGTTCCAACCCTTCAGAAGTTGTTTTTTTCATCGATTTTGATAACTAGTGCTTTGCTCAGTAAGAAGCAATGCAACATTTGGATTTAGGGGTCCAATTTACAAAACCATGCCTCAACCGTGGATGGAAATGTGGCCACCTAGTCCATGCCTAAACAAGCATGAAAAATCTCAGGGAGCTCAAAAATGTTGCTTCGTTAGGATTTTATGCCCCGAGGAGGAATTGCCAAGAGTCCCCGAAATGGTTTGGGATGCGACTTGCAACTGGGCATAAAACAAAAACTAAGACTCGGATTGAGGAATCGCCGAATCCAATGGATTCATGGGATAGGATTTCAGCTAGAGAACCCCTCACTCTCAGGTGCCATGCCTCGGAAGTTGCTTTACTCATTGATTTCGAGAACTAGTGTTTTGCTCGGTTTGAAGCAAACCAAAAGTTGGATTAAGGGGTCCAATTTACGAAACCATGCCTCGGGAGAGGATGAAAAATATAGTCACCTAGTCCATGCCTAAACAATCTTGAAGCATCTCAGAGAACTCAAAAATGTTGCTCTATTAGGTTTTTATACCCTCAGGAGAAATTGGCCAAGAGTCCCCAAAATGGTTTGGGATGCGAATTGCAACTGGGCATATAACGAATATCGAGACTCGTATTGAGGAACAGTTGATTCTGATGGATTCCTGGGATAGGATTTCATCTAGATCACCCCTCACTCATGGGTTCCATGCCTCATAACTTGCTTTACTCATTGATTTTGACAACTAGTGTTTTTCTCAGTTTGAAGCAATGTAGCATTTGGATTAAGCTACCAAATTATGAAACCATGCCTTGGGAGCAGATGGATAATTTGGTCACCTAGTCCATGCCTAAACAAGCTTGCAACATCTCACAGAACTCAAAAATGTTTCTCCATTAGTCTTTTATGCCCTGAGCGGGAATTGGCCAAGAGTCCCGAAAATGGTTTGGGATGCAACTTGCAACTGGGAATAAAACAAAAACCGAGATTCGGATTGAGGAACTGTCATCTCTGTTGGATTCCTGGCCTAGGATTTTAACTAGAGCACCCCTCATTCCCGGTTCCAACCCCTTGGAAGTTGTTTTTTTCATCGATTTTGATAACTAGTGCTTTGCTCAGTAAGAAGCAATACAACATTTGGATTTAGGGGTCCAATTTACAAAATCATGCCTCGAGAGAGGATGAACAATGTGGTCACCTATTCCATGCCTAATCAAGCATGCAAAATCTCAGGGAGCTCAAAAATGATGTTCTGTTAGGATTTTATGCCCCGAGGAGGAATTTCCAAGAGTCCCCGAAATGGTTTGGGATGAGACTTGCAACTGGGCATTAAACAAAAAATTGAAACTCGG
The DNA here is from genome assembly GCA_009831015.1 of Picea engelmannii. Taxonomy (NCBI): domain Eukaryota; kingdom Viridiplantae; phylum Streptophyta; class Pinopsida; order Pinales; family Pinaceae; genus Picea; species Picea engelmannii. The sequence continues at coordinate 985,242 of ML777885.1, forward strand.
ATTGAGGAACCGTCAACTCTGATGGATTCTTGGGATAGGATTTCAGCTATAGAACCCCTCACTCCCCAGTGCCATGCCTTGGAAGTTTCTTTACACATTGATTTCAAGAACTAGTGTTTTTATGAGTTTGAAGCAAACCAACAGTTGGATTAAGGGGTCCAATTTGTGAAACCATGCCTAGGGAGCGGATGGAAAATATAGTCACCTAGTCGACGCCTAAAAAATCTTGCAGCATATCATGGAACTCAAAAATGTTGCTCCGTTAATTTTTTATGCCCTCAGGAGCAATTGGCCAAGAGTCCCCAAAATGGTTTGGGATGCGACTTGAAAACTGGGCATATAACGAATATTGACACTCATATTGAGGAAACATCGAATCCAATGGATTCTTGGGATAGGATTTCATCTATAGCACCCCTCACGCACAAGTGCCATGCCTCAGAACTTTCTTTACTCATTGATTTCGACAACTAGTGTTTTTTTTAGTTTGAAGCAATGCAGCATTTGGATTAAGGGGCCAATTTAGGAAACCATGTCTCTAGAGAGGATGGATAATTTGGTCACCTATTCCATGCCTAAACAAGCTTGCAACATCTCACGGAACTCAAAAATGTTGTTATGTTAGTCTTTTATGCCCTAAGTGGGAATTGGCCAAGAGTCCTTGAAATGGTTTGGGATGCGACTTGCAATTGGGCATAAAATGAAAATTGAGACTCGGATTGAGGAACCGTCATCTATGTTGTATTCCTGGCATAGGATTTTATCTAGAGCACCCCTCACTCCTGGTTCCAACCCCTCGAAAGTTTTTTTTTCATCGATTTTGATAACTAGTGCTTTGCTAAGTAAGAAGCAATGCAACATTTAGATTTAGGGGTCTAATTTATGAAATCATGCCTCGAGAGTGGATGGACAATGTGGTCACCTATTCCATGCCTAAACAAGCATGAAAAATCTCATGGAGCTCAAAAATGTTGCTTCGTTAGGCTTTTATGCCCCGAGGAGGAATTGTCAAGAGTCCCCAAAATGGTTTGGGATGTGACTTGCAACTGGGCATAAAATGAAAATCAAGACTCGGATTGAGGAACCATTGACTCCGATGGATTCCTACTATAGGATTTCAGCTATAGAACCCCTCACTCCCAGGTGCAATGCCTCGAAAGTTGCTTTAATAATTGATTTCAAGAACTAGTGTTTTGCTCAGTTTGAATAAAACCAACAGTTGGATTAGGGGGTCCAATTTATGAAACCATGCCTTGGGAGTGGATGGAAAATATAGTCACCTATTCCACACCTAAAAAATCTTGCAGCATCTCATGGATCTCAAAAATATTTCTCTGTTAGGTTTTTATGCCCTCGGGAGCAATTGGCCAAGAGTCCCCGAAATGGTTTGGGATGCAACTTGCAACTGGGCATATAAAGAAAATAGAGACTCTGAATGAGGAACCGTCAACTCCGATGGATTCCTAGGATAGGATTTCATCTAGAGCACCCCTCACTCACGGGTTCCATGCCTCGAAACTTGCTTTACTCATTGATTTCGACAACTAGTGTTTTGCTCAGTTTGAAGCAATGCAACATTTGGATTAAGGGGTCAATTTACAAAACCATGGCTAGGGAGAGGATGGATGATTTTTTCACCTATTCCATGCCTAAACAATCTTGCAGCATCTCACGGAGCTCAAAAATGTTGCTCTATTAATCTTTTATGCCCTGAGCGGGAATTGGCCAAGAGTCCCCGAAATGGTTTGGGATGCGACTTTCAATTGGGAATAAAACAAAAGACGAGACTCGGATTGAGGAACCGTCATCTTTGTTGGATTCCTGGCATAGGATTTTAGCTAGATCACCTCTCACTCCTAGTTCCAACCCCTTGGAAGTTGTTTTTTTCATCTATTTTGATAACTAGTGCTTTGCTCAGTAAGAAGCAATGGAACATTTGGATTTAGGGTTCCAATTTACGAAACCATGCCTCAAGTGAGAATGGACAATGTGGTCACCTATTCCATGCCAAAACAAGCATGAAAAATCTCAGGGAGCTAAAAAATGTTGCTCCGTTAGGATTTTATAACTCGAGGAGGAATTGCCAAGAGTCCCTGAAATGGTTTGGGATGCGACTTGCAATTGGGCATAAAACGAAAAATGAGACTTGGATTGAGGAACCGTTAACTCCAATGGATTCCTGGGATAGGATTTCATCTATATATCTCCTCACTCCTGGGTTCCATGCCTCGGAATTTGTTTTACTCATTGATTTTGAGAACTAGTGTTTTGCTCAATTTGAAGCAAACCAATAGTTGGATTAAGTGGTCCAATTTACAAAACCATGCCTCGGGAGAGGATGGAAAATATAGTGACCTATTCCATGCCTAAACAATCTTGTGGCATCTCATAGAACTCAAAAGAAATTCTTCGTTATGTTTTTATGCCCTCAGGTGCAATTGGCCAAGAGTCCCTAAAATGGTTTGGGATGTGACTTGCAACTAGGCATATAAAGAATATCGAGACTTGGATTGAGTAACCATTGAATCCGATGGATTCTTGGGATAGGATTTCATCTAGAGCACCCCTCACTCACGGGTGCCATGCCTCAGAACTTGCTTTACTCATTGATTTCAACAACTAGTTTTTTTCTCAGTTTGAAGCAATGCAGCATTTTGATTAAGTGGCCAATTTATGAAACCATGCCTTGGGAGCGTATGGATAATTTGGTCACATATTCCACACCAAAATAATCTTGCAGCATCTCATGGAATTCAAAAATGGTTCTCTGTTAGTCTTTTATGCCCTGAGCGGGAATTGGCCAAGAGTCCCCAAAATGGTTTTGGATGCAACTTGCAACTGGGAATAAAATGAAAACCGAGACTCAGATTGAGGAACCATCATCTCTGTTGGATTCCTGGCATATGATTTTAGCTATATCACCCCTCATTCTCGGTTCCAACCCCTCGAAAGTTGTTTTTTTCATCGATTTCGATAACTAGTGCTTTGCTCAGTAAGAAACAATGCAACATTTGGATTTAGGGGTCCAATTTACGAAACCATGCCTCAAGAATGGATGAACAATGTGGTCACCTAGTCCATGCCTAAACAAGAATGAAAAATCTCAGGGAGCTCAAAAATGTTGCACTGTTAGGCTTCTATGCCCCAAGGAGGAATTGCCAAGAGTCCCTTAAATGGTTTGGGATGTGACTTGCAACTGGGCATAAAATGAAAAACGAGACTCGAATTGAGGAACCATCGAATCCGATGGATTCCTGGGATAGGATTTCAGCTATAGCACCCCTCACTCTCGGGTTCCATGCCTCGAAATTTTCTTTACTCATTGATTTTGAGAACTAGTGTTTTGCTTAGTTTGAAGCAAACCAACAGTTGGATTAAGGGGTCTAATTTACAAAAACATGCCTCAAGAGCGGATGGAAAATATAGTCACCTATTCCATGCCTAAAAAATATTTTATCATCTCACGGAACTCAAAAATGTTGCTTCGTTAGGTTTTTATGCCCTCAGGAGCAATTGACCAAGAGTCCCTGAAATGGTTTGGGATGTGACTTGCAACTGGGCATATAACGAATATCGATACTCGGATTGAGGAACCTTTGACTTTGATGGATTCCTGGGATAGGATTTCATCTAGAGCACCCCTCACTCATGGGTGCCATGTCTCAGAACTTGCTTTACTCATTGATTTCGACAACTAGTGTTTTGCTCAGTTTAAAGCAATGCAGCATTTGGATTAAGGGGCCAATTTATGAAACCATGCCTCAGGAGCAGATGGATAATTTGGTCACCTAGTCCATGCCTAAACAAGCTTGCAACATCTCACTAAACTCAAAAATGTTGCTTCGTTAGTCTTTTATTCCCTGAGCGGGAATTGGCCAAGAGTCCCCAAAGTGGTTTAGGATGCGACTTGCAACTGGGAATAAATCGAAAATAGAGACTCGGATTGAGGAACCATCATCTTTGTTGGATTCCTAGCATAGGATTTTAGCTATAGCACCCCTCACTCCCAGTTCCAACCCCTCGAAAGTTGTTTTTTTCATCGATTTCAATAACTAGTGCTTTGCTCAGTAAGAAGCAATGTAACATTTGGATTTAGGGGTCCAATTTACAAAACCATGCCTTGGGAGTGGATGGACAATGTGGTCACCTATTCCATGCCTAAACAAGCATGAAAAATCTCAGGGAGCTCAAAAATGTTTCTCCGTTAGGATTTTATTCCCCGAGGAGGAATTTTCAAGAGTCCCCGAAATGGTTTGGGATGCGACTTGCAACTGGGCATAAAATAAAAAATGAGACACAAATTGAGGAACCATTGACTCCAATGGATTCCTAGGATATGATTTCAGCTAGATCACCCCTCACTCCTAGTTACAATCCCTTAGAAGTAGTGGACAATTCTGATGTGGACAATTTTTCATGGAGGCATTTCTCTTGGACCTCTTCATGAAAGATTGTGAATCTATGGTGCATGTAAAAATATGTGAGATGTGGGTTTATGATAATATTTTGAATTTTCCAATAACATTCTCCATTCACCTTGTGTAAACCATTCCATTTGGTGTTTGTTTCACTAAGTTTAAAGAACAATGTTGGAGAATTATAAGACATAAGTTAGGTATGAGCTATTCATTACCTCTTTATTACCTTTTATTTTAATTGTATCCATATTTTGTATTGGTCAAATGAGGAATTAACCCAAAACTAATGTCATTAGACACAAACTCAATCCTAAGGCCAACTAAGGAGAAAAAACAACACACGCTAATTAATCTAGGAGTCAAGCATGTAAACAAACCTTCTCACAAAGAAGTGCTAGTTGGTGATGGAATTGAACATCGCAGAATTGATGCACGAAGGGGCTGAGTTTCAGCGGGTGGGAAAGTTACATTGACAAACTGATTAACAAACTAACGCCCTAGTGCAAGTTACCTCACCGAGCAGTGGGCAACCCTCCAAGGAGTCCGAGTGAGTCTAGCCAACGTCGATCCCAGGTACAACACCACCTTCCCTGTGCTGTCACCTTGTGTAGGAAGTCTAAAATATTATGGCCTCTATCGTACCACCTACTATACCAAAGAAGAGGGGGGACAGTCGATAGTCGACACCAAGACCAACAAAGCAGGGTTGATTACTCTGAGGGCCCTAATGCGACCTCATGATTGACCCTCGTGTTAGAAGGGCTTCCCAAATTCAATGATATAGCAACTGGATTTTACTCCCTAACTCAAGGCTTTAGGTTTGTTTAGCATCTTTGGAAATTTATTCTCACAATCCTATTCCAAATCTCTACACCTAAGCTAAGATGGGTTTGAAGAGCCCTAGAAAAGTTGCTAGATAAATTTAATTAGCATTTGATTTTAGGTTGTTGTTACTCAAAGCAGTGGTCGTGAAACTGATGGTGTTTTGACTCGACTCTTTAAACCATGCAAAAGAAAAATGAAATGCAAGAAATTCAACTTCTATGAAAACTAGCTATGGGAAGGAGCAAGAGGTTTTAAGAAAAGAAATAATTTCTTGATAGATTACTATGTGTGCAGTACTGCAAAATGACCCAAATTTTAAAAATACCATGCAAATGTCATAGTTCACTTAGTACACCTATACAACATTGAATCAAATGTCATCATTTCTAACATAGTAAACTATTATGATTATATAGAACACCATGCACATCTTGAATACTCATAAGGATCATGGGGGTTTCACCTTTTTGACTTACTATATTTGAGGTGTGTTAGCATCAGAAGTCACTCCTGGATTGCTTGTAGGAGCAGAGCCCAACGCCCATCATTTTTATGTCACGATTTGTTTAATGGGGTGATCGGATAGGTAAGGACTCAAGAAGATATAGCTTTAACTCAGTAAATCAGGCCTAGTATGTAGAAAGCAAGGGAGGTCTTGATCCAACTTCCGTCAGTAAGTGGATTAAAGGGTGGTAGATTGAAGACTTGTGAGAAGGGTGAGAAAGACTGCCTCAGGCAATAGGCCTTCGGAAGCTTGAGGAAGAAAACCTCAGAAGTCAAGATCCTCTTGGTCCAGAGTTTCAAGGAGCTGGAGGGTGACTCGACTGGATCCTCCAATTCCAAGCCATTCCAGCGCTGAGAAAACACAAGAACTGATTAGAAACATTGCGAATGTTGCAGTGATCCAACCTACATCATCCTACAATAGTGCACCTCGACTGGATCCTCCAATTCCGAGCTATTCTAACATAGTAAACAAAGAGATGGAAAAGAAGCTGACATCCATAAAGTAAGAAATATCAAATGCCTTGTACATTAACCAGAGCGACCAGCGCTTCATCAAAACTTTACAATTGTGAGCCTTGCTCAACCATCGATACTTTACAAAATACAAAGACTGAGTTTATATACTCAGAGAAATTTGCCTAATAGAGGCGTGCCCAGTCACCCAAGCCTTGGTGTCCCTTCAGTCAAAATCGTATTGATATCCTTCTTCAAATGCCACTTTAACTGCGCATGGCTTTTGTAAGGGGAGTAGTTGAACCATTAAAAACTGAGCTAGCGTGTGCAGACCTCCTCTGGCTAGTTGAGAACTTAGCATGACTTCTCTGGAAAAATGGGTACACAGGATCCCCTTGAGCAGACCGCTTGTCAGACCCTTCATACCTCACACTTAATGAAAGAGGAGAGATTTCAACCACCCCTTCTTGCCTTCATTTACTCCAAGTGCAGACCAGGATCGAGGTCAGGCCCGATGGAAACTGGAGGTCGTGACGGGCCTCTCTGTGACTAAAACCCGATGCCTTTGGCCCCTTTTGTGCAGCTCTTTATTTCCCCAATGACCACAAGCATTGACCATATGTTTACTCTCAAAGGCACTTTCGACGTTCGCGAATAGGAAGGGGTTGATCCCTGCCTCTTGAAATTGCGATGAGCGAAACGCCGAGATGGCTTAATCTGGTGCCACGCATCCATCTAGATCTGACGGTTCTGAAATCTCCCGACAATGTTGTACCTTGAGCCTTGGAATTGCAATGGGTGAAACGGCGAGGAACCTAATCACACGCCAGGTGTCTCCTGCAGGTGGATGGTTGAGATTGCCCCGTAATACTGTGGGCCCGACTTTGGGCACCTTTGGTGCTTTCAAGGTTCGGGGTTTCAAGACATAGGAAAACAATTAACCTTCACCCTTCGAATCCCCGAATGCCAAAATGTCGACGCGACTAGATCTCATGCCACGCGTCTTCTGGATGGACGACTGCTATCTTTCCCTGCACATAATATGGGTGCTATCCATTGCGCTAACCTCGGCGCAACTTCGTTAACCGCAATTTCCCACTGACCGTCAATCTTCTTTTATAGATGAATCTGGGCCATTGCCAACGTAATTTTGCCCGCTCACTTGATTTTTAGCCTGAAACGAGGCTTTACGTGCTACGCTTGGGAATTCTTTGTGAAACCTACAGCTCTGGCTGTTCTCGGGCCCAAGACAAGAATTGTTGCTAACATTAGGCTCCATGGGGGATAGATTTGTCCCTGTGATTCTCTAAGAACTCATTTTGCAGCTTCAGTGTCTTGTTGTTGGGCTATGGAGTCGGGGTCAAAACATCCCGCTACTAAAAATACAGGCCGAAAAATAAAAGCAACAAAATAAAGATACATGCTCAAAGGAGCTTATTTATATACAATCCTAAACTAATAAAACACTTTACATGGGGCTAGGTGAAAGACGACTTCCACCAAAGCCAATCAAGTAACTTCCTGAAGGGAAGCTCTTTCTTTCTGTCGATGATCACCAGCTGTTACACATTATTTTCGTCATCCTTATGATCATTAATGATGTAAACCTATCTATTGCCTTTAGAGGGGTCACAGTGGCCTGAGTTCCTGAAGAGAGAAGGAAGAAGAACTTTTCCTGAGAAAAGAAGTTGCATTTTCCTATGTAAAACCTTATAAAGAGAAATTTCCGCAGGTTG
>ML777885.1:1000545-1017262 GCA_009831015.1 Picea engelmannii
TATGTTACTTATTCTTGCCTCTTAGTAAATTCAATATTTAAAACTTAAGGAAAGCGTCCTATTCTGTCATGTTTTGTTCTAGATCCAGGTGGATCTAGGGAGATCGGTTTGTGTCCGCACTTACGGATTTATCCTAAAACACCAGCAGATGGTGTAACCGTGACAGCAGAACAACTACACTCTTCAACTTCTCCTCACAGGGTGAAGTTGATATGGAATAGGGTGGCTCCAAGTCATAAAGGACATGCCACTCCATGTACTCGCTGACAGGATCATAGAATGAGTGGAAAACCCTATGAAAAGGGTAGCAGCAGGCCTTCTCTGCTCCATAGCTACTCCTACAGGGCTAAACTTCATGAGTCTACATAGGTGAATGGGCGGGCTCCGGGCTGGAAGTCACCTGTTCCACTGGTTCTTTCTTCTCTTCTTCTTGGCTCTCCCCCAGGTTTGATTCATATTCATCATAAATAGGGACCATGGGGTGGTTCTGCTTGCTGACTGGCTCTTTAGTATATTTATAGTGATCAAATGTAGGATAATCTTGCTGCTCATCATCACTATAATATACATCAAAAAGGGGGTGTCCTTCATTGATATTATCCTCCTCCAGAACAATGATCCCGTAAAAAAATTTCATTTTAGGGATAGTGGGACCTGCTAGTTCTGGTTGCTCATACATAATCTTTTTCTCTTTAATCCTAGGTAAAAATATATCGTGAAAAACCCCCTGGAGGAAAAGAGAAGAATCCTCTTCCACAACTAACCCCTCTTTTAAAAAGAGAGGGTCTTCGTCATCATGAGCAGAGCTTCTAGGAACATCTGCTTCAACCCGATATCTAGGTGATTCATCTACCATGGACCACATTTGCTCTATAAACTCACAATTTCCACAAGAAGCATGTTGATCGTTATGAATATCTAAAAGAATAGAGGCATCTGATATAATGTCAGATGCTTCCATTCTAGAGCTAACACAATTAATATCATTAAACACCCCTATATTTTCCTGGCAAATGCTTTCCTCCACAGTAAAAGATTCATCATGGACCTGGTCTTTAGGGCCAGCAGAGGCTTCATGAAGCGAAGAAAACTCCTCACAACAGTTTTCATACAAACAATCAGCTGGAAAATAATCTTTACAAAATGAATTGAAAGTTGTATGAAAACCTGTTAAAGAGCGGATGCTTGCAGCGAGAAGAGACCGACACCATTCAAGAGAAACTCCCTTCAATGAATACCTGAAGAGCTTAATCTGGACATCTTCATGCATGATATTAAGTCGATGAATAACCTCATGAAAGTCCAGTAAATGCTCAGCTGGTACCTCCCAACTCTTTGCGTGAAATTCAGGGAGGAAATTTTCCCATATGTCTCTATCAGGAAGTGCATTAGGAAAACCAACTATCTGAGAAAAGTCACAGAAAGCAAACCTTTGAGCCAAAATTTTCTCCAAATCAAACCAATGGAGTCACCAATCGATCCTCGAATCATGGAGTTTCCAGGTGAAATATGCGCAGCTTCAAATGTGTCTGGTCCTTGTTCACCATCAAAGGCCAAATCTTAACGTTGTCGTTACCCCAGGAAGCTTCTCAGGCTAAGAAAGAAGCCACTGAAACCTTCTCGAGAAATCTCCTCTGGGTTATCTTTCAGGTGTGCCAACAGTAGCCACAGTTGAAACAGTGAAGTGGAAACAATGGAGTCGCCACAGTGGAGTCGCCAGGTGCACAGTAGMAATCTTGATAATTATGATATCTGATGCACCTTCAGAATCAGTTAATCATTGTCGTTCAATCCCGGGGAAAATTTTCAACTTCGTCCCCGGCAATAGTGCTAGAAATGTTAGCGTCAGAAGTCACTCCTGGATTGCTTACAGGAGAAGAGCCCAATGCCCATCAGTTTTATGTCATGATTTGTTTAATGGGGTGATCGGATAGGTAAGGACTCAATAAGATATAGCTTTAACTCAGGAAACCGGGCCTGGGATGTAGAAAGCAAGGGAGGTCTTGATCCAACTTTCGTCAGTAAGTGGATTAAAGGGTGGTAGATGGAAGACTTGTGAGAAGGGTGAGGAAGACTGCCTCGGTAAACAGGCCTTCGGAAGATTGAGGAAGAAAACCTCAGAATCCAAGATCCTCTTGGTCCAGAGTTTCAAGGAGTTGGAGGGTGACTCGACTGGATCCTCCAATTCCAAGCCATTCCAGCACTGAGAAAACACAAAAACTGATTAGAAATGATGCGAATGTTGCACTGATCCAACCTACATCATCCTACAATAGTGCAACTCGACTGGATCCTCCAATTTCGATCTGTTCTAACACAGTAAACAAAGAGATGGAAAATAAGCTGACATCCATAAAGTAAGAAATCTCAAATTCCTTGTACATTAACCAGAGAGACCAGCGCTTCATCAAAACTTTACAATCGGGAGCCTTGCTCAACCATCTATACTTTACAAAATACAAAGACTGAGTTTATATACTCAGAGAAATTCGCCTAACAGAGGCGTGCCCAGTCACCCAAGGCTTGGTGTCCCTTCAGTCAAACTCGTACTAATATCCTTCTTCAAACGCCACTTTAACTACGCATGGCTCCTGTAAGGGGAGTAGCTAAACCATTAAACACTGAGCTAGCATGTGAAGACCTCCTTCGGCTAGTTGAGAACTTAGCATGACTTCTCTGGAAAAAAGGGTACACAGGATCCCCTCGAGCAGACCCTCCATACCTCACACTTAATGAAAGAGGAGAGGTTTCAACCACCCCTTCTTGCCTTGATTTACTCCAAGCACAGACCAGGATCGAGGTCATGCCCGATGGCAACTAGAGGTCGTGACGGGCCTCTTTGTGACTGAAACCTGATGCCTTTGGCCCCTTTTGCATAGCTCTTTCTTTCCCCAGTGACCATAGGCTATGACCCTGTGTTTACTCTCAAAGGCGCTTTCAGCGTTCGCGAATAGGAAGAGGTTGATCCCTACTTCTTGAAATTGCGATGAGAAAAACGCCGAGACAGCTTAATCTGGCGCCACACGTCCCTCTAGATCTGACAGTTCTGAAATCTCTCGATGATGTTGTACCTTGAGCCTTACAATCACGATGGGAAAAATGGAGAGGAACCTAATCACATGCCAGGTGTCTCCTGCGGGTGGATGACTGAGATTGCCTCGTAATACTGCGGGCCCGACTTTGGGTGCCTTTGGTGCTTTCGGGGTTCAGGGTTTCGAGACATAGGACAACAAGGAACCTTCACCCTTCGAATCCCTGAATGCCAAAACGTCGACGCAACTAGATCTCGCGCCACACGTCTTCTGGATGGACGACTGTTATCTTTCCCTACACATAATATGGGCGCTATCCATTGTGCTAACCTCGACGCAACTTCGTTAACCGTGATTTCCCGTCGACTGTCGATCTGCTTTTATAGATGAATCTGGGTCCTTGACAACGTAATTTTGCCCGCTCACTTGATTTTTAGCCTGAAATGGGGCTTTACGTGCTACGCTTGGGCGTTCTTCGTGCAACCTGTAGCTCTGGATGCTCTCGGGCCCAAGACAAGAATTGTTGCTAACAAGGTGAAGACCATAGATGAGATTTACTTAAATGGAACTTAAATAGTTCTTTGTAAAGTTTAATTCAAACAAAAAGTTCCCAAATGTGAACAAAATCCTCAACAAAAATCCTATGACTAATACTTAAACAAATAAATCAAATGTATTTTCTTTCAAGAGCTAGGATGGGACTCATATGCACCTAGAACAACAGGGAAATCCTAAAGACATAAAATCTGGAAAGTTAGTCAATACCTAGTTTTCATTGTGAAATCACATATGAAAAATGTAAGGTAAAACTCAAGAAGGAAACATAAAGGAAGGGAAAGTCATAAAGGGATCTTACAAAATTCAGAGGAGGAAAAATTGTTGGAATATGAACTCTTCTCCTTTCCAAGAACTTTTATTAAATGAAACTTCACAATGCCATGATTGCTTCATTAAACCTAATTGTCATAACTACTTCAAGAGGATTTTGAGGATACTTCTATAGATTTATTGACCCAAACTTTTATATAATAGTTTCTACCCTTACTCTAAGTGAAAACATTTCACTTTCAATCCCACTCAAAGTTTCAACATAAAATTGATGTAGTTTAGTTTCGTAAAAAGCATCAAAAAGGAAAAATCTAAAGTAAAAAAAATTAATATAATTGCAGGGGCATTTGCTCCCAAAAAATAGTGGTATGCTTTAAATTGTCTATAACAAATTTAGTGGTGCATCTAAATATCTCTTCCCTAGGAAAGCTTGTAAGGCCATCAAATTCTTCTCCCAAGGAGATCTTGGCAACTTTTAATCCTGCTTCAAACTCTTCTTTAGTAAAAACTTTGTCATATTGCATAATGTAGGGCCCCTCTCACCCTTTTATATAGTCAAATAACTTAAAGAATATTTGTCTTCTCCTCTCCTAAAACACTTTGCATGTTGGTATTAATTATTGTAGAATATCAATATAACTATCCCAACCATCACTTCTCCACTTCAACATATTGTGAGAGGGAAGATTATCTTTGTAGCTCTTGTGCTCATTCATATCAATTAATTTTATAGTTAAATTGTATACATATTTCTCATTGAAATTCATGTCCTTCTAAAATTCAAGTTTGAAATATTCTTTCAAATAAAGAATCCTTCAAATAATAAAGGAAGATTCATTTACCAGCTCCTAGAGCTCAAATAACAATAACAAAGAAGTCTTTCTAAATCCATATTACTTCTTGGGATACATTTTCCTTAGTATACTTCTTGGACTTCTCCTTCATATTCTATTTAGTTCCTTTAATGGACAATGGTTGTGTAAATAAGGGCTCTATATTCAATGCAACTTGCAACTCAACTATTCTCCTCTTCAATCTAATATTATCCTCTAGTTCCTCACTTACAAAGTGTTTAAGAATGTGAGAATGTGAAGGCGAGGGGAAATTGGAATTATTCTTGGGATTTTACATTCTAGTTGTACATACCAACGAAGTAGTGGATATGGAGTGTGGGAGGTGAAGTTTCAAGGGAATGTGGGAGGTGGAGTGTCATGATGTAGAATCCTGAACCAATGTGAGAGACCTCTACATTTTTCATTAATAAGAAATGTTGAATGTGGAATGTGGAAGAATGGTGAGAAGTATGGTTCACACGACAGGCTTAGGGTTTGCAAACCCTTGATTTTAAAAATTCCAATTAGGTCGTTAAGGGTTATATCCATTAAGAGCTCCATAGTCGAAAATCCATTTTAGACTCCACCTTTCAAGTCCTGAATCCATATATATCTACTTAAAAACCCTACTTAGAGGGTAAAAAAGGGTGAAAATGATAGAAATAGTTTACCATTTTTGGCAGCAAGTTCAGATCTTGAATGTCTCCACTCCACGGCTCGGTCGTTGTGGGATAGTGGTTGGATAGGGCCTCCTCTATCACTGTGGTCCAGAGTTGTGAGGTTATTTGTCTCTGTCGAATGAGGCTATTAGGTCCTCCTCTATCGAATGACACGGGTTCTATAGGGCCTCCTCTATCACTGTGGGTCGGAGTTGTGAGGTTTCTTTGTCTCCATCATCGTCAAGTCCTCCTCTATCGAATGACATGGGTTCTATTTTTTTTTGGCCTCTATTGAATACGTGCGGGATCTAATATGTTTTGTTTCTTTTTAAGTTTTGTATTTTGTTTTTTTGTTTTTTTGTGTTTTATTTTTTTTTATGCTTTTATATTTATGTTTTTATGTTTTGTTTTGTTTTTTGATTTTATGCTTTGTTATAACACAAATAATATATATTATATAAATAATATATTATAATCAATATACATTATATATATATATATATATATATATATATATATATATATATATATATCACTACTAATTTATAACTGCTAACACCTAGCCTATAACCTTAATAAAACATAACCTTAATAACCCACATAACCACTAACCCACATTACAATGACGATGATGATGATGACAATGACGATGACGATGAAGATGATGACAATGACAATGACAATGAAAATGACAATGTTGATTATGGTGATGACAATGACAATGACAACGACAATGTCTATGACAATGACATTGACAATAACTATGATGACAATCACGATGATGAGGAGGAGTAGGACAATGACATTTTTTATTTTTGGTGGTGACAATGTTGACAATGATGATGATGATGATGACTGGGACAATTATGATGAAGACAGTGATGATGATGATGATGATAATGATGATGACCACGACAACAATGAACAAGAAAAAAATGACCCTACAAAAATTAGCATTTGAAGTCATTAAAGGTGAACATTCTCTTATTAATTCATTGTTTTGATATATGATGATTGTTCCTTTTTATATGAAGAAAAACTAACCATTATTCCTTTTATCAATTCCTTGTATGATTATGCCTAATATCACTAAATGGATGCTAACCTAATACCTCCATGGTAAATCTATTAGTATCCAACCATTAGTTTTAAAGCTACATTAAAACTTCAAGGAAGAGAGGGTTTTGCAAACATTGGCTCTCCTATATTTGTCTTGAAAACCTAGGTTCATTCTAGGTCCATAAGTTAAAATATTATGTTAAGCCAATTGAAGGACATTGGAAAAAAAAATTGAAATTAACACACTTTGATCATTAGGGAAACACATCAACCTATCAAAGTGAATGTTAGTCTGTATATTCAACACCATATTTCAATGTTAGTCTTCTTGGAGTGATATTTTGAACTTCATCATATGCTTAAAATCATATGTTTAGTGTATAAAGGGGCCTCCTTGTGTACTATGTCCTTGTTAACCTAGTTAAAACACATTGGATCCCCCACTCTCATTCCACCAATGAATGAGTTTCAAGCCCTTGACAATAGATTTTATAACCCAACAAGTATTCATGTGCCTAATCTCCCAATTGAGTTTGTTGGTAAACTTTTCTTGATTGATATCTCAACCATGAATAGTATATCATATTACAATATCCTCCATGGACATGATTACATCTATGACATCAATGCTATGGTATATTCACTCTTTCATGTCATGAAATTCCCTAATGTAGGAACCATTGTAACCATTGATTGGGTCAAATATTGTGATCCCTCACAATGTCCAACACCTAACATCCTCACCCATTCAATCACTCACATTGATCCAATGAACTATGTGACCACTTAAATTACTTATGCCAAATTGGCTCTCGTTGAGTGTGAGCCGATAGATCTAGAACCACCTCCTCACCACCTCAACTTGTAGGTTGGTTATATTTGTTCACCCTTGGAAGTATCTAATTTGGTCCACAAGTGTAACAAAGAATCCCAACCAATGGTATAGATTGTTTGGTGCAAGTAGAAGATGAAATGTGTACAAGTGTGAATGCTTAAAGGATGGTTGTTTATTTTCCTTAACATTCAAATAACAAAGATAAACGAATATGACTGGAACAAACCTTATGTGGTAGCTTCCTTGTGAACTAGTACTGGTTTGTAGTACAAAGGGAGGTAGATCCACACATGTCTATTTTGCAAACACATGACGCGACATGAGAAACGTCAAGAATTTTCACTAATGCTAGCTAAACATTCAAATAATCATCAGTGAAAAAACCAGTGATTGTGTATCTACCAAACAACTCGTCACTGTCTTAAAAGATCAACAACCTAACAAGTTGTAGCAATGATGCATACTCACACATCCAATCGAATCAAGGCAGAGGCCCTTTCCATTAACAAAATTGAGCTATCGACATAAGGAGAGTAACTGTGTGTTTTTAAAGTGTAACTGGTAATGTGGGTTTAGCACTATTATAACCGAGCCAGTGACTATATACCAACCAACACGACTGTCATACGACCAAATGGGCAAGCCTGTCGACAATTACACAATCATCCAATCAAAAATTGAGTCGTAAAACAACAAGCCAGGTTGGTCTTCTTAAACAATTTCCAGAGTGGAGGGCCAAGATTTTTCCGTAGTCAACATGGGGAGAGTAGATCATTAATGTATATATTGTATATACATTAATGTAGAACCTGAAATAAAAATGAAGAAAGACTAACGAAAACTTAAAACTTGTGTCAACCAAATTGTGTACTTTGAAAGAAAAATAGGGTTTATGGTTTTCATGATGAATTGATGATGGAAGAAAGTGGGTGTGTCGGTCAAATTTCAGTCCAGAAACCCTTCCATATCATTAAGGCATGCAAATAGTCTATCCATGACAAATTTCAGTGCATACAAAAACTATTTGAAAAACTTTCAACATTGGTCCTGTTAGGGTTCTATGATATAGTCATCTAGTTTCCAGTTACCTATTGGGAAATTTTTCTCTAATAATTTTGAGAATATATTCATGATAAGAAGCTCAATATCAATGGTCTAGTGATGTATCTTATGTGTCAAAGAGGTGTCCAGGCATATCCAAATTTTTTGTGCGATGATTTGAACTCTTGAATGTGAAAATGTCAAAAGTTAGATTTCGGCGGCTAAAGGTTGGTTTTCAATGTGTTATAAGCTGCAAAAAGTTCTCACTTTCGGAAGCTAAAAAGGCAGGTGTGGGGTGTTCTTAGCTGCCGAAAAGTGCAGAATATTTCCAACGGTTAGCCTGTCCTGTCAAACTCTCAAACCACCATCGTTACACATGTCATGATGATTCTAAATGTCGTTGAAATCGTGTATGAGAATAATTTGTCACGATCTGAGGCATTCTATTATGATTTTAATTGATGTTTTCAGAAATCATTAAACCCTAAGCTATCAGATCTGAAATTCTTACTGTCATTTCGAGAATCTGCCATCATCGAAAATCATTTGTCATTATCAAATCTACCCAGCAAACCATATGGTGTTCTCTGTTTTGAATGAGCATTATCGTTTCTAGTCTGCAAACTATTCATTTCAAAGGTTTCCATTCAAACCACTAGTCTACCTCACGCAATTTTCCTCCATCTAACTTCCATTTCACCCTACATCAACATTGATCTTCCACTCCAGCCCGATTTTGTTGTTTACAGGTATTAACATTTGTTGCAAATGGCCAGTGGAGGAAATTTTCTCAGGAAGGAGTTGAATGATGTCTTATATCTGGAATATCATCCTGATATTTTCCAGATGTTTAAAGAAGCAGGTTTTTATAGGTATTGTGAGAAATTGCAAGGGTATCACCAAGGCGTTGGACAACTGAGAGGGGGGGGGGGTGAATCAGTTGTTACCGTGCTTAAACAATTATGCTTCTTTTAACATCTTTACAAGGCACTCAATGATGATCACAATAATGAAGTGAAATAAACAAAGGCACATTCACCATCAGTCACATATATGAGAAAGACACAGATAGATAGTTCCCGAGGAAACCCATACAGGGTAAAAACCTCCTTTTATTTATATGATAAGTAGTATCTACATTCTTTACATTATCATACATATGAGCACCAACTCATTGTGAGGCTACAACCTCTGTGTTTGCAAGCTGCAACTTGCTGAGAGCACCGACTCTCTGTTTTCTCTAGCACCCACTAGAAGGAAGCACCAACCCCCTGGTTTCTCTAGTACCAACTAGAAGGCAGCACCAACTCCCTGGTTTCTCTAGCACCAACTAGAAGGAAGCACCAACTCCCTAGTTTCTCTAGCACCAACTCCCTGTGTTCAAGCACCCACTTGAACCTTTGAGGACACCAGTCCTCCCTAGCACATCCCAACCACCCTGATTAATAAATTCTTTGTTACTGAAACTCTACAGCGATATAAAATAATTCAATGGATTACCAGCCCTGTTGTTGTTCTATTACGCTGCTCTGCCCTGTCTGCATCAGTGTCTTCTGCACGCCACTTGCACTTTCTGTTCTTCTGCCTTTTATACTCTCTGCACCATATCCCTTTGATGCAACCTTCCTCTACCATGCATCTCTACTCTCGCACTCTGCCTCCTATCTCACACTTGAATCCTCCACCATGACCACAACCCCCATCTCTTCTTTGTTCATCATTCTTATAGTACCTGTGCTCATTGTGCATGCAATATTCACAATGCCTCTGCATGCACACTCTGTGCCAAATTCCTCTGTAACTTGATTGCTCTGTCTGATCATCATCGTGACTCTTCAGCTTCTTTGGTCATTTTCCACCATGCGTCCAGCATCACTAGGTGTTCTACTAAGATTTCTCAACCTCTCTGGTAGTTGAGACTCCTCGTCTTCTTTGGCACAGTCGAGCTTATGCCTTCCTAAGTTTGGGGTGAAAATGCACCTTTTGGATATGCAGCGAGAAAATCTGGACGGCCAGAATCTGTGCTCCCAGATCTACGGTCGGGATTGGATTCTGGAGCCCCCCTGCCATTCTACCTTTAAGCAGAGGGGGGGGGGGGGGGGTCCGGAATGGTGGGGTATTGACGAAGGACCCCACTCCTGTCGTGTCACCTTTTGTATCATTCTCCACCTGACTGTGCGACAAGGCTCGTTCCCTTTATCCCCTCCTTGTCCTCCGACATCTGTCCATCTCCTGATTTCCGAAACTCCGAAGTGGTGTAAATCTGTTGACGTCACACCTGGATTGACACGTGTTGAATACTACCACGTGTCACTCTGATTTGTGACTTACATATGCCTGAAATGTTGAATCAGTCTGACACTTGTCATTACCTGGTTGTTCCACGTGTTCCTAGCTGGCGTGGTATGCTAACGTGAGTCGGATCGACGGTCCAGATCACATCTTGATATGACGGTTCAGATTCAGTTGGGATTTCACACATCGCGATTTCGACACTCTTGACGTTCAGTGTTTTTGTCACTTCAAAGTCCCGATCCAGGAAACTCTGTAATGGAGTCGTATCAACGGTCCAGATCACATCTTGATTTGACGGCTGTGATTAAATCGCAATATCTCATATCGCAATTTCGGGATTTCTGTGGTTATTGTTCTTTGACATCTTCAACTCTCGATCCACGAAACTCCGAAATGGAATGAGATCAACGGTCCAGATCAGACCTTGATTCAATGGCTGCAATTAAATCACGATTTCGCAATTCTTGTTGCATTGTTTATTTTCCCTCTCCATGTCGTGATTCGCGAAACTCCGATATGGAGTTGGATCAATGGTCCAGATCTGATCTTGGTTCAACGGCTGCGATTAAGTCGCGATTTTGCATATCGTGAAATTGGGATTTCTGTGGATGATATTACTTGACATCTCCAACTCTCGATCCCTGAAACTCCGACATGGACTGGAATCAACAGTCTAGATTCAACCTTAATCTGACAGCTGAGATTAAATCATGATTTCAGATATCACGATTTCGAGAGGTTAGGGAACATCGTTCCTTTGACTCTCCAGTCAGCGACCTGACGATCTATCCCCACATGTCCTGCTTGTAGATGGACGGTCCTCCTTTTTTGGGGATTTTGTGAGCCCTCTACTCCTTACACTTTAAAGAATGTGCAGGTTCTCCTCGATCCAATAGTGGTCGGACCCTGAGCTCAGATATAACACCTGAGATCTATCCTCCATATCTGCGCACTCCTCTTGTATACATTAAGATCTGACGGTCATCGGTAATTCGGGATGGGATCCAACGATCACTGACGCTTCTCCTCCAAGCTTACGCATCCTCCTTACTTGGAAGAATTTATAATTTTCAAAGGCCTCGACCTTTGATCCGCCTGTGATCCTAAGTATGTTATCTCCCTTGAGCTTTAGCCATGAGTTAACCTCATCCCTGATGCACACCTACGCATTGCATTTGACTCTGTGCTAATTCCTCCTAAGCTTATGTTGTTCCTATTTTTCCATCGATGCACACTCTGATCCTTCCATCAATGACAAGTGCATACTGCCTATAAAGCATGCCAACCATCCTCTACAGTGTCTTCCCAAACTGCTTCTGATGCCCGTCTATTACATTCTCCCTATACTCATGCCATCTTCACTGTTGTACTTGCCATCAATGACAAGCATATGCTACATGTTAAACATTTGCCAACACAAGGTGTTGCTGAAGTCATTTCTCAAATATTTGATGGAGCAAAAGTAATCTTGGGACCAATGGTAATACAAAATAATGAGGCCAGTGTTGTGGCAGCAACAAAGATGCCTAGGAAAGGTGAGAGATGGTTTAAAACAACTATCACTAAGGATATTGAGTTTAGGTCTTACCTTAAGCCTGATTTTCAAAGCATTATTTGCCAGAAGGATGTTCCCAGGTATTACCTGGAGGAAAAATGGCAACATTTGCTTAAGTAAATTCAAGTGTACATCAATTTTGAGGGTAGATATGGTAGATTCATGCTCTATCACTTCAAACTAATGAATCATTTTACAGGCAAGTATCCTCTCAATCTACCCCATTACCTTCACAGGAGCTTGACTAAGATTTCACACCAAGTTCAAGCTAAGCCTCATAAGGTGCATAGTAGGATTTTCCATCATGGCCTCATAAATATTATAGTGATGGAGGAACTCTAGAGAAGAGAGAAGGCATGGGATTATCTCTTATTCTGGGGAGAATTCAGGCAAGAGATCCAGCCCAAGGACAAGAAGACACCTACAAAGAAGTCCTCTACACCCATGAACAGTAAGAGGAAGAGAAGGGATTTGTCACTAGTTCAGATAGAACAGCCAACCCCTTCACCTAGGTCTAAGAAGGTAAAAAAGAAGCTTGAGTTTGATCAGGGACTAGAGGGCCAAAGTAGTGTTGTTGAGAAAAACGTCTTAAATTTTCCATACTCAGATTTTGAATCTGAAACACCCATGGAGGAGAGAGAGGAAACTGAAGTTGAAGCTCCAGCCTTGGAGGTACCTGAGACATCAACTAAAAAGAAGATCAGTAAAGCATCCAAAATTCATAAACTGAAAGAGGAAGTAGAAGAGCTTAAGTTGTTAGAAAGATTCATCAAATCTCAGAATTAGGCTATGAAAAGGACATCTGATGAGGTAAGAGACTCATTTGAAAGGTTAGCTAAAATGCATGTAAAGGAGCAGAAGAAGAATAAGAAATTGCTCAAGGAGAATCATAAGTTGCATAAAATGGTTAGATGTTTAAGGGTCAAGCTAATGCTTAAAGATCCTAAGCCAAAAACACATCCTGATCTAGAATCTCTAGAAGAAGATGATGTGAACCTCAACAAAGATCCTGAAGGGTAGACAGATCGAAGAAATTCCATTTTTTGTAATTTTGAAAATGACTTCAAAGACCTGCAATTTTGGCATCTTAACCGAATTTGAAAAAGCATTGTTAGTTTTTGAATCCCAGGACTTTCGGCAGCTTATCCTACTCTGCTTCAGGCATGTAAGTTGTCGAAAGCGCAGACACGGGCAGAACGTTAGTCTTTTTTCCCAGATCAAATATTTTTGCTGCCAAATTATTCGAGGAAGGTTTCAAATGAAGTATAACTTTAAAATGGATAAAGATCATCCTCTTTTTTAGGGTTTAGTGGCAAATACGAAGGATAAAAGGCTCAAAATTAATCCTATTTTTGGTTGAAGATTTTCCCAGGTGCAAAAAAAGGATCTCGAGTTGCCTTTTCATCACCCAGAAGACTATTGAAGATGTCAAATATTGTTGAGGACTACCAGATTAGGATAAGGGCTTGACCCCTTAAGATAGGACTTGATCCTACTTTTGTAAAATTGTTTTGATTATGTACTATTTTTAGTATTTCAGGTCCTCTTTGATAGGATATTAGATTTTGATATAAAGGCTATAAATCATATGCTTTCAAAGGAAGATGGGGTTAGACTGACAGGGAAGAATGGCATGGAAATGTCCCCATCCATTGTAAAATTGTTTCAAAGACTATAAGTGACTGTTATGGATAAATACAAAGGCATTATATTTCCAAATTCTTGCGTCGTGTTTAAGTTGTGAAGTTTTTCCCTGATGTAACTTGTTATTTTCCTGTTTCACATGATTTTTCTTTCTGTATTGTTTATGAGAACATAATGTGCAGGATTTTTTCTTTACACCCTGTGTTGGCTCAAAACAATATTTATGTTTTCTTTCAAGTTTGAAATGTGGAATTCGGATAATATTTGCTCTGCATTTGAAATGAACTTCGATCTATTCTTCTTTTCCCATTTTATAAGCTCAAAGGATCCACTGACATGATTACCCTGTCTGGTTACATTTTGTCTCAGTTATTCATTCATCTATCATCTTAACCTCTTGACTCCATTTTTTCCCAATGGCCCTTTTTTGTTGTCTCAACCAAAAAACTCTAAACACAAACCTCGTACCCTTATAATTAGTCTAACATCCTATACAAACAAAGATAAATCTAATAGAGAGATCCCTCTCTGATTCTTGGATGGCTAGGTCCTATACTCAAATTGGTTTTGTAGTTACCCCTGTCAATTTCCTCCTCAGCCTGGGAAATTACAAGGTGATAACATGCCCCGTTCACATGTCACTGTTGTCGGTGTCTAGTCCTCGTACAATTTATGTTCCTTTTTCCTTGTTCCGTGTTCCTCGTTCCTCATTCCTTGTTCCTTGTTCCCCATTCCTTGACCATGGTGTAGTCCCCAAGATCCATTATTTTTGTACAAAACATACTAATGGCATAAAATGTCCCACACAAATACCTAATTAATATATGTTGCATAAGTCTTTTGTCTTTTTTCAAGGACTATGTAATGAATATAAATTCTAAGAAGATTCATATGGGACCTAATAACATTAAGTTCTTTCCTTAACCATGGGTGACATAACACTATCATTCAATAGCCAAATTGTTACATTTCATTACCAGGCATCATGTGTACTGATCCCTTGAGCCACCACAAAGGAAACATACAAAGAATATTTGTCTTATGAACAAGATATGGTACTATCCAATTTAAGGTTTGGCATAGAGATTGTTCTTATAGACTACACTACATTGTACCATAATATAATACCTACACTCCTTGCAAACCATGTAACACCATTCAAATTAAACACAAAATTATTGTGACGAATTAGCTATACTATCGAAATGAAAAAGATGTTCATCGAAACTTCATTCATGCATGCAATACTTTGACAACAATATTGATGAAATTTTATACAATCATGATGGTATAAAAATGAAAGAGATTATCTTGGTTTCAAGAATAATTTATCCTCTACTGAACAAGGCCAACCACGTGAAGGTGTAAGCTCATATGGCCCCTCTCCTCCCCCTAAAATCACTCTCAATTGATCCCCAAAACCCAATCTATAAAATAGAAAATAATCGAAAGCAATGTCCTATTAAGATTCATGCATATAAACTACAAAAACAAAAATTAATGAAGGTACATGAAATTTTGTGTTTCTAAATGATATTTTTAGTCTACCACGTACTTTAGTATATTGGAAACTATTTTCAGGTTTCAAATAATAATTAAACAACATGTAACATAGGATATAAAAACGTCGCATAAAACTTAAAAATATGTAATTAACCCATGACATTATAAGTAAATTATTTTAAGAGAATAATTCATAGAAATTAAAATATTATATAGTCACGTACCTAATCCAACCTCAACATCTATGTAATCATCCTTATTTTGTATCTTGATCTTCTTCATCAAACTCAACATCTGTATCATCATCCGGTTTTGAAATGATGTTGAAAGGATTGATGATATCATCATCATCATCAATGTCATTTTCGAGCATATTTTCATCGACATCATCATCAAGAATTGCAATATTGTCTCCTATGCCTGGATCATGATCTTCTTCATATTCTACATCTGTTGACCCTCCATGATCTTCCAACTCTGTCTTATCTGTCGAATCATCTTCTTGATCTTCAATATCATCTTCTTCCTGTAAATGATTATACTTAATTGGCCTTCCTCTTGGATCATATATAATAACAAATGACCAATCCCTTTCACCTAGAACATTTGAGTAAAAGACCTGTTCACATTGGATTGGAAAAACATAGTGATCATGTCCTCTTTCAAAAACGGTTGTTTTAATCATTGGAAATCTGTTGGCATGTTGAATAACAGTTCTTTCCTCATCGTGTTCATTCACTCGTAACCTATACCATTTGACATCGAACAGAACTAATTTGAAGGAATTAAAGTCACACTCAAGTATATCGTTTAAATACCCATAGTATCTATTTTCATATTCTCGGGGATGTCTGTCACTCCTAGAGGAAACAATGGTGACCTGGAATACTGCAGTTATCCCACTATCATAAGTTTTCCTAGTTTCATCCAATTTTTTGATATGAAATTTACGACCATTTCACCACATAGCCTTGTGTTGTTTCAACTCCAATATGTCAAATATGTAAAAGATGCATTCTCAATTAATAAATTAACATAAATTTTTATAACTTCGAAAGTATATGAAAAATACAGTACACGTGTAGTCACATTAATATAATATAAAATAACTGAATAAAACGGGTCAATTTTCTTACATGTCCATCTTTCAAACCATATGCTAAATCAATTTCCCTCTACGTAACATTGGCATCTTCGTTACGACGAGCTTCTCTAACCAATTCAGACAGTAGTTTCCATGATAACCTACCTCCATTATGTTGTTTACATCTTTCAATCCATACATTCATCTAGTCAAGATTATTTGCAATGTGTAAATGCATTGCATCCCACTCTTGAGCAACTGAATCAAAAAAACATAATTCAACAATATTAAATATTAGTGTAACAACCCTAGTTGAATAAATGTTTAAGGATTATTAAGTGAAAATTAA
>ML777885.1:1029820-1045494 GCA_009831015.1 Picea engelmannii
AGGGGCATCATGAATTGTCCATAAAAGTATTCCACGGAATTTAAATTTCTTCTCCACGATTGGTTTACATATGTCATACATTGTGATGCCAGCCCATAACTTTAGTAGCTCGTCGATAAGAGGCTCGATATATACATTCATATCTTTAACCTGGTACTTACCTAATTGTTTGAAGTTACACATAATTACTATAGGAATGATATCATGTAATATATATAAGTAAATAAATAAATAAAAAGATGTTATGCAAAAATTAAAACAAATGAAAATGTTACATTCAAAAAAACTGATGTAAACAAATACCTGGAACAATCATTGTCAACATTATGTGCTCCCTCTTTATTGACATCCAAAGAGGAATGTTATTGTTGATAACAAAAATAGGCCACACTGATTAAATAGACCTAAGCTCTTTGAATGGATTAACACTGTCAACTACCAATGAAAGCTTAACATTATGAGGTTCATCTTTGAAATCTGCCCATTTTTCCTCAATTTCCATAAATGAAGAACCATCGACAAGCATTCGAAGAACACCATCTCCACTTCGATTACATGCATGTTAATCCATAAATTTTTCTATGTTTTCACACCTGAGCAATCGTTGCAAACGTGGAATTATGGGAATATGAAGAAGAACCTTTCAAGGAACCCTTTTTGTTACTTGATCGGTTCGATATCTACTAATAATACATAGCGTACATTTGTTTTCAAAGCATGTTGTCCATAATATATAATATGGTCATTAGGAAATGCATCTATAAATTGATAATCCATTCCAATGTCTTTCATAATGGCATGCAAACCTCGATATGTGGGAGGTAAAATATTTGACAATGGTAACAAAAATTCACCTAACAATCTACAACATAGAAAATAACTAGTTAATGTATGAATATTAATCGTAAAAATTGTATTCTTAATTTACACATTAATTAACAATGAAAACAAATAGAAAAAAATCAACATTTATGCATAATATGAGATGAAATATATTACATACCTTAGGATCTATGAAACCTTAGGATCTGTCTCATACAAGTGTTCGAAAAATTATTCATGACCTTTAAGTTCACTAGCAGCAATGTGGCAGAGAGAAGATTTGCTCTTGATCATTCCTAAAGTTGTTTATTTGCCTTTTCTAATAGAGGTTCATCATAAATACCAGCATTGTCCCCATCCTCATCCGACTACGAAAACAAATCTTGGATCATTTGATTTTTCCCATCATCTTCTTCCATGGGATCATTAACTTGATTTGTCCCATCATCTTCTTCCATGAGATCCTCATTTGCTTGGTCATGATGTTCCTCAGCTTGTACAACATCATTTCTACTAATACTTGGTGCAATATTCTGCGGAAAGTTACAGGGCAACTCTAACTTTATAATTACAAACAATCATGCAAAATTAGTGTATACTATAACAAACATTCAAACAATATATATACATGTATATAATTTTATATAAAATTGACAAAATAAAAATAGATAATGAATATATAGCTAATTACCATGGGACGATATTCATTTGATCCACCATCAATGTGCCCATATTTCCTACAATGTTTTGTAGCTATTGCTATTAAAATTCTTACGGGGCGTATGAGGCAACATATTTTGCAAGGGCAATAACATCTACCATCACCCTTTTCACCCGCTTTACTTTTTTCCCCACCTCTAACTATATTCTATGACATTCTTCCACACAACTTCCGCACAAAAATACCCTTTCGGAACCATCGTTGTTATAGCAAGATTGTCGCAACATATTTAAATCGTCAAATATTTATAGGTCAATTTAGGTCACATTCGTCGCAATTGTGACGACCGTGACCTAAATATAACAAATAAATATTGTTATATTCAGGTCACTTTGTCGAAGACGGGAACGGTTATAACAGTCAATTCGTCGCTCTTGCAACGAATGTTGACTATATCAATTTAGACTTTGTTAAAATGTATAACGGTCAATATGGATAGTATCAAAAAGTGTAATGGTCAATTGTGAGTGTCGCTCTTGTGATGAAAACACAAGTTTGTCGAAATTCAGATAATATTCCACCTTCTTGATTATCGTCGCAAAACAAACGAAAGTTTGGTTCTGTTGATAGAGTGACGAATATGAGGTGGATTAAGATCAAAATTGAAAAATTGAACTTTGACTATTTTCAAGGATTATGGAGACATAAGTCCCGAAGCCGAAAGAGATAGCTCCTTTCAAGCTAGCGCAGGGTTCCTAGACCCTAGTCATATGGATCCTTTGGAAATTCTAGGGGCTAAGCGTTAATCCTTTAGCAGCAAATGGGTTGAGGATGTGGGCATGAGCCCTTAATCAGATGGATGGATAATCTGAAGAGGATTCCCTTCTGCCAGAGAATTTCAACTTGACATTCCCGCTAAGGTAAACTTCAAAGGATTGGCAGGACTTAGATGTTTCAGTCAATCCTACCCCGACTCTCCTAAGGATTCACATCCCATAACTCTCTAACAGCCACACTGAGATAAATCAAAGACTATATGGATATAGCAGTTTACAGAAGCGACAGAAAATTTCTGATAATTTTTCAAATACTTAAAAACTTAACCATAAACACATACATTCATCATCGCATCCAATATATGTATGCATAGATTATGATAATACTTATCAAAAATGGAGAATGTGAATCAACTGTTGAAAAGGGTGTTTTTTTCCTCCAAACCATAGGCACAGACACTCCTGACAGATTTACCACTAGCCACCCCCGAGCTAGACCATGATGCTCTGAGAGATATTATTTCTCCTTGATCCACAACACTCAGGGATGGAGGTTAATCTCCTCCTCCCATAGGAAATTGGCAATTGGTTTTCTCTACTACAAGCAAGGAGGTTTGCAGGAGTACTTCCTCAATCACTCGTCAGCCTCGTTTATCATCTTGTATCCAAACCCTGCCCATGGCTTCTCTCAGCCAAAAAAATAGCTTGCTTCTCATCTTTTCTCTCTATTCCAGAGTCAAAAACATGCTTCACTTCTCCTCTCGAGATTGTTCTCTCTATTATGTTATCTCACAGATTTGTGTCTATCCCCGAATTACCTCATTTTTTTCCTTCTTCAGCAAGGTTGTGTGGGTCTGAATTCCAATTTTTGGTCAGGCTTGGAAGCCTTACAGATGGGTATCATTCCCCATATCCTCATTAACTATTAAGGATGGCCTTCCAACTACCATCCTGACTAGTAATTCATTTCTGGGTTAGAGGACTATTGAGCAATTACACCCAATATGTATTGGTCTAGTGAGGGTCATCTCAACCATTCTTGGTTTCCCCTCACCATCTCTCAAATGGAATCCATGGCCTATATTGGAAAAATGCCCCCTTTTATGTAGTTGTGCAACACATACCAAATTTCTATTAATAACAGAAAATTCATACATTGACCCTTTTATACAAAGGTTCATCAAATCAAACATTCACACATATTTAGTCCACCATAGTCTCTTGGCCAATTATAGTTATATTTACAAACTAAGGGAAACAGGGGTATTACATGTAGTCATCAGTCACTCATTGACCAATTCCACCCTTGCCACCCTCAGGAGCATCCCAAAAATCAATCTTTCTTCTCTTACTCTAAGAAGCACCTAGAGTGGTTTTGCACTCAGGCGTGGTTCGTCACTCCGGAGACTGCACAAAGAAAAAACATTATTATAAGTTTTTTTTCCAAAATGAATTAAAAGACTGACAAAATGATACTTTGTAATTAAACATAAGACAACTCACCACAAATGGTACTCACAATCACGAGGGTGTTACCCTCCTCCACAACCCTAATCTCTCAATGATGCCACCATGCATCAATTACAAGGATCAAATCATGAAATTTAAACAAATATGCATAAAATCAATTCCATTCATTATACATAAAAACTGATCATCAACACATTATCTCACCATGAATATATCAGGCAACGGTGGAGAGTCGGTGAAAGGTGGATCACTCACTCGTACAACCTTATCTAAGGAAACATTTATTATGGCAGCTTCGGTGGATTGAACAGGTGGAAATGGTGGTGGGAGTGGGTGGTGTATGGGTGCATCCATTGTGGATGGATGTGATCGAAGAGGTGGTGTGAGTGGGTGTCCTATGGGTGCATCCACTGAGGATGCATGGAATATGAATGATGGTGAGGGTGAGCGGCAATGAACCCCCATGGGTTGTACAAGTGATGGAATAACCCTTGGCCTGGAACAAGTAACCCAAAATCCATGGCAAGGCACCCAAGGAATGAACTAATACTGTAACTGGAGAAAATATCAACAATTTGCATACATATTAATAACATTGTTATTAGTACCAAACAGTGAAATTCAACAACATAAATACAACAAATTTGAGATTTAAATGAGATTTAACTCAATACATGATATCTATGAAGCAGGTGACTTGTCCATCCCAAGTGGACATTGCTTGACATCATCAAGTACCACAACATGTAGAAACACGAGAACATTATAAATTTGAGGATGCCAGAAAATAAAGAAGTCACTATGGTGAATTTATCAAATGTGACACATACATGTGTATGTGGTACTCTAAATGAGTAGGTTTCCTCTACTATTGCATCAATGATGGTGATAGACACTGATACATATATCGGTGTAGACAGTTTTCTATATCTTTGATCATCCCCTCACACTTAACTTTCCTACCATCAAAAGAATAGAGATCATGATATGGCCTGGTTATTTCTAACCCCAGCTTTTCCATAACTACTTTGGGCATAATATTATGTGATGCTCCCAAATCAAGTATACAATTATGTAGCATTCTATCATGGATATTGAAGGTCACATAGAAAGGTGAAATAGATTCTTCCTTGTCATCTATGTGGGGGCCAAAAACTATAGTGGGGAACTCATATTGTAGATTCACAGTATCAGGGGGACTTGATGAGCTTTTTCCTTGTATGGATTTCTTAATATACTTGTGATATGAAGGATTTTTATCCAATTCCACCAGTGGGGCATTGATCTGCGATCTTTTCATCGAAGTGACTTATAAAGAATTAGATTAAATGAGCATAAATTAAAGTGCACCATTAAAGAAGGAAAAGTTCAAAAATGAAGAGACATAAGCATCCAATATGAACACAAAAAACTTGATAACAAAGTCTGTTCCTGGTGGACTACGTCTCTGAGTCCTTCTCTCAAATGGGTAGGCCTTTTTCTTAACTCAGCAAAAGAATTTGGAAAAATACATAAGTATACCTCATTCTGGAATCAAGCTACATAAGCTTTATTCAGATCATAAAACACACAGCACCATTGAATTCGTGGCGTCGAATTACCCAAAAATGATTGTCTTCGTGCCTCAATATGACTCTGACACTCCCATGCCCAAGAGAAACTTTGTCTCGGTTTCCATGCCCTGCAAATTGCAATTAATGCCAAGAAAATTCCCCGTAAAATGTGTCGGTCATACCCTCACGCACCTCCCCTATGTAGTGGGCGGATTCAATTTTTAAATAAAAATTTTGGCTTTGTAATCAACGGAGGTCATTTGTCCTAGCGGTTGGCAGAGCATTTGTTAAGGCGTAGATAAAGGGGGAGGTCCTGGGGTCGAGCCCGTGGGCCTCCCCTTTTGGGTTGTTGGTTATAAATTATATATATATATATATATATATATATATATATATATATATATATATATATATATATATATATATACACATGGTGGTTCCACCAATATTAGCAGTGGTTTATATATGACCATTGGTCGCTAGATTTGGCGGACCCGCCAATCCTTTTTTAATTTTTGGAATTTCGTTCTCAGGCCCTCATTGGGAATTTTCCCACTGACACGTGGCAGCCAACCATTGGGCAACGTCAACCAACTATACAATAACCTTCCACATTAGTGTACAATCTGCCACATAAACCTACCATATCACTATACGGTATGCCACGTGGTTGTACGAACTGCCACGTGGCACATTTTTGTTGGTCCACGAAATGACCCAAAAATTCCAAAATTGAGTGACACGTGGCAGCATCGGGTGTTGCCACGTCAGCATGACACATGTCACCTCCTATGTGTGCCACGTATATTGTACATATGTTGACATCATCCATACTAATGCTTATGTTAGTAGTACGGATGTTGACTCATCCCTTGCTGATTGGGCTAGGTTGACCAAACTTTGACCGCAAATCTCTTTCGATCCGTAACTCTGTTTGACAATTCGTTTGTGTCGTTGGAAATCTTGTGACATGCTCTTCACGATGATTCCATTTTCACTTATTTTTAAGGACTTTGGATTTTTTCCCTTTCCTTGTCTGTTGAGGCCATTCTTAAGCTTCATGAGTTGCTTCTGTGAGTTCTGAGTTGTCCTTAGTCTTCTCTGAATCCTTTTGGATCACGCCTTCCCACTGAGAGATTTTTGGACCACCAAAATATTTCATCAATCAACAGATAAGTGAGGGAAGAGTTCCCTAACATTGTCCTTCGCAATCCACTTTTCTTTGCTTGGATCTGTGCCCTTCAAGCATACTCGAAAATAATCAAGATCACCCATGCGTGAAGTCCTCATCCTTCTGTCCAGGATCATATATTCCTTTAACTCATCCAAGTACTCAGGAGAAAACTCATCAACTAAAGGTATTAAAACTTCCTCATCCTGATCCATGATCATGAAAGGCTCAAAAAGTTTCAAGTTCTCTACATTTACAACTAAGTAAATCTGCATATAAGG
Organism: Picea engelmannii; assembly: GCA_009831015.1. Classification (NCBI taxonomy): domain Eukaryota; kingdom Viridiplantae; phylum Streptophyta; class Pinopsida; order Pinales; family Pinaceae; genus Picea; species Picea engelmannii. Next base: position 1,036,555 of record ML777885.1, read on the forward strand.
TGGAACATATAGACGAAAAGCATTGGTACTACTTTTCTCCAAAATAGTGAAGGGTTCATAATGAATGGGCTTGATTTTCTTTCCTTCACAGTTCAATCTCTCCTTGTTGATGTTAAGCCATACCTGGTCTCCAACTTGGAATTGATGATCAACCATGTGTTTGGCATGCTGAGCTTTATACTGTGCTTGATTTTTCTCCAACTTTTCCTTGACTATTGGGTGTACCTATCAAATCCTCTGGATGAACCTACGGGCTCTGTCCTCATTTATTTCTTCATTTGAATCAGCATCTCTCCCATACATCAAGTCCAAAGGAAATTTAGGTAGGTACCCAAAACATGTCTCAAAAGGCGAACACTGAGTGGAGGAATGTAAGGCTCGGTTGTAAGCATGTTGTACATAGGGTATATGTTCATCCTATAACTTGTGATTCTTGCTACAATAGCCTCGAAGAAAAAGTACCATTGTTTGGTTTACAACCTTTGTTTTTCCGTCAATCTGTGGATGGAAATAAGTGCTCCTCTTCAATTTGGTGTCCATCATTCTCCACAAGCTTGTCAAAAATCCCCAAGGAATCAAGTATCTCGATCTAAGATAATGGATGTGGGTAACCCAAAGTGAACCCAAACATACTGAAATAAGAGATTAGTAGTCTTCTCAGTAGTGATATGTTTTTTACATGGCATTAAGATACACATCTTGTTGAACCTATCCACTACAACATACAAATAGTCATGACCCCCTTTCGACATTGTTAAACCCCCTACAAAATCCATGGAGATACTTTCCCATGGATGGGATGGAACAAGTAGTGGTGAGTATAGTCCTAGTTTTCTATTAGTGGGCTTACAAGTAGAACACATCACACACCCCTTTACATATTTAGTTACAATTTCTTTCATTTGAGGCCAATAACAAAACCTATGCAAATGAGCCATAGTTTTTCCTACCCTAAAATTCCCAGACACAAGAAAAGTGTGAGCTTCTCGTATTACATGGACGTGTTCACTTGTAGGAATACATAGCTTTTCAACATGGTAGAGTAGTTTTCCCTGCAAACAATAGTTCTCTACCTATGTATCATGGGTTAGCTTCTCATATACTTCTTTAAAATCTCCATCAATGGCATATTGTTCCACATAGATATCATGAGATAAAGAAGTATTCTTCAAAATAATAGAAGCAACAATAGGAGGTCTAGAAAGCATATCAGCTACCTTGTTACTTGTACCCTTTTTGTACTTGATTACCAAATGAAATTGTTGTATTAAACCCATCCATCTGTAATTTCGAGATTGTTGTAGTTTGGTTTGTGCTTGGAGACACTGTAAGGGTTGGTGATTTGTATGTATGATTGTTTCCTTCCTTGACAAGTTGTGCTTCCATTTCTTTGTGCTTTGAACTAATGCATACAACTCTTTATCATATGTAGGATAGTTAACAACAGCTTGGTTAAAAGTTTCAAAGTGGTAACAGATAGGCTTACGATATTGCATCAATACTGCACCCAAAGTGTATATGTTGGCATCTGTCCCGATATCGAAGGGTTGTTGAAGATTCGACAGCGCTAATACTAGTGGGTACTGATCTTTTCCTTCATAGTGTCGAAAGCTTTTTGCTTCTTTCCTCCCCACTGAAAAGTGTTCTTCACACTGGTTAAGGCATGCAAAGGAGCTACTATAAAGGAGAAGTTTGAAATGAACCTCCTCCAATACTGGAATGCACCTAAGAAGCTCTATATCTCGGTTACACTTTTGGGCTCAGGCCAATTTACAATTACATCAATCTTGGAAGGATCGATTTTTAATTGTCCACCTACAATATGACATGAGTACACAAGTGCAGTCTTACCAAATTCACATTTGGACAATTTTACATACAACTTTTCCCTTTTAAAGTATCCAATACTTTCTTTACATGCCTCACATGTTCATTGCAAGTCCCGCTAAAAATAAGAATGTCGTCTAAATATACAATCACAAAATCATCTAGAAAAGGCCTGAATACATCACTCAACACACACATGAAAGTTGTCGGAGCATTACAAATCCCAAATGGCATAACTAACCACTCAAACAATCCATGTTTGTTTTTAAAGGCGGGCTTCCATGCATCTTGTTCTGCAACCCTGATCTGATGGTATCCACTACGCAAATCCAACTTAGTGAAATAAACATCATTCTTTAACTGATCAAGTAAATCATCTATACGAGGAAGAGGGTATCGATTTTTCACCATGATTTTATTTAAGGCTCGGTAATCGACACACATTCGCCATGTACCATTTTTCTTTATCACCATCACAATTGGAGAACCACAAGGAGATGAGCTGGTCCTCATGACCTCTTGATCCAATAAGCCTTGTACATGCTTCTTGATCTGTTTCATCTCTACAACTGGCATCCTGTACATGCCCACATTAGGAAGAGGAGAATCATGTTAAAGATGTATCTCATGTTGGATTTCCTTCTTAGGAGGTAATCCATATGGTTCCTGGAAAATATCATCATACTTAGAAACAATATCAATTAATTCTTTCTTATGAGAGAGATCACATCCTTGGAAAGCGTCGAATGTTCCGACATCTTTCTCCCTTACAACCATGAGTATATATATCTTATTAGTGTTTATGAGTCTCTTCATTTGTCTTGCACTAACAAGTGTTGTGTTTACCCTCATGTTGTGAGCTCTAAAAATATATTCCACCCCCCCCTTAGTAAGGTGGTATTTGTTCTCATGACAAAAGAAGACTTATTTTATATCATAAAGATAAGGACTCCCCAACACTATGCCACATATATCAAGTGATACAACATCCAAATCCACTTCATCAATAAACTTTGAAGCAATAGAAAATCTGACCCTACATTGTTTGGTGACATTAAGTTTTTCTTTATCACATACCCAACCAAGAGAATAAGGCTTTGGATGTGATTTCATTTCAAGACCCGTCTTTTTTACAAGTTCTTCAGATATCAAGTTTACTTGGGAACCCAAATCAAATAATGTATCGATATTAGTGTGTTTATATACAACTCTTATGTGAAATAATGCATTCCTCTTTCGTTCATCATCATGAGATTCATTATTGGAATTTGAATTAGCATGAAGGGAATCTTTACCTTGTACTCCAACCGTTGCGATCTTTCCTTCGTCTCCTGAATCAGAACCAAGATCTTGTTGCACTATAGCCACGGTTTTTGTCTTCCCCTTTCCACTGAACTATTTTGGCCTCTTCTCTAGATGTAGTTTCCAACATTGTTCATCATCGTGACCACTTTTTCTTGCAATGATTGCAAGATGGATTTCCTTCTTCTCTCTTTACTGTGGCAGTGTTCTTGTCCTTCCTTTTAAACTTCTTAAATGGCTTATGTGGGAGATTGGAAATTTTCTTTGTGGGATCTTCTTGAACATGCTTTCCCCTATTCTCAAGGTGAGTGGATTGCACACAAACTTCGTCAAGGTTGGTGGGGTTAAACAATAGAAAAATATGACGAATATAACTGTGAAGTGCACCAACATACTTCATTAAATCTTCATAAGAATCCAAAGGAATGTTTAATGCAAGAGATTTATTCCTAAATTCTTCTGTGAAACTTTATACAGTTTGACCTTTACTTTGTCTTAAAGTTTGTCATTTCATCATTGCTTTATGTAAATAACTCAATGGATAAAATTGCTTCCTTATCGTTGATTTAAATTCCGACCATGGGGAAAAGATTACCAGGCTTACTTATGTCCTGAAGTTTGTTCTCCCACCATACGAGAGTTGTGCCTTCCAACCGAAGAGAATATAGTTTCACTTTGACTTCATCTTCATCAATTTGTTGAACACGACATTATACTTCAACATGTCGGATCCAATTATCTAGCTTTTCAGGATTAACATCTCCATTAAACATAGGTAAAGAAAATTTTACATCAATCTTTAATAATGTTTTCTTAAGAGAGTCTTTATGGCTAGAATGATGAGAATGCTTAGAGGAAGAAGAACTAGAACTTGATGGTGAAGATGGAGGCTCGGGAGGGTCTCCTCCAGCCCCTTGATTTACCAAAGCATCATCATCAGCTTGTGCTTCATTTTTCTTCCATTTCTTCTTCATCCTCTTCTCGTAGTCTCTGTATATTCTTTCAACCATTTCTGACATGCGATAAAAGACCATATGGAAGTTTTTCTCTTGTTCGTCACTATTTTCCTCTTCTGCCATTTTCTTCCTTCAGGATGCATGGCCAACTTCGGGATTGAAAGTCTTAATATTTCCTTCACCTTGTTTATGCTTGGCCCTAGTAAGCATTCACACTCAACAATTCACGTCAAAGATGACTGCTCTGATACCAACATGATACGGGATCTTTTCATCAAAGTGACTTATAAAGAATTGTATTAAATGAGCATAAATTAAAGTGCACTGTTAAAGAAGGAAAATATCAAAAATGAAGAGACATAAGCATCAAATATGAACACAAAAAACTTGATAACGAAGTTCGTCCCTAGTGGACTACGTCTTTGGGTCCTGCTCTCAAATGGGTAGGCCTTTTTATTAACTTAGCAAAAGAATTTGGCAAAATACATAAGCATACCTCGTTCTGGAATCAAGCTACAGAAGCTTTGCTCAGATAAGAAAACAGACAACACCATTGAATTCATGGCGTCGAATTACCCAAAAATGATTGTCTCCGTGCCTCAATCTGACTCTGTCACTCCCAAGCCCAAGAGAAACTTTGTCTCTGTTTTCGTGCCCTGCAACCTACAATTAATGCCAATAAAATGCCTAGTAAAATGTGTCGATCGTACCCCCACATGCCTCCCCTCTACACTGGGTGGATTCAATTTTTAAATAAAATTTATGGCTTTGTAATCAATGGAGGTCGTTTGGCCTAATGGTTGGTGGAGCATTTGTTAAGGCGTAGATAAAGGGGGAGGTCTCGGGCTCAAGCCCGCGGGCCTCCCCTTTTGGGTTGTTGGTTATATATATATATATATATATATATATATATATATATATATATATATACATGGTGTTTCTACCAATCTTAGCAGTGGTTTATATATGATCGTTGGTCGCCAGATTTGGTGGGGTTTCACTGGATTTGGCGGACCCGCCAATTCTTTTTTTATTTTTGGAATTTCATTCTCAAGCCCTCATTGGGCATTTTCCCACTTCTGCGTGCCAGCCCATGACTAGGCCACATGGCAGCCAACCATTGGGCCACGTCAACCAATTGTACAATCACCTACCATGTCAACGTACGGTCTACCACCTCAGCTACCACATCAGTCTGCCATGCCATCCTGCCATGTCACTGTATGGTATGCCATGTCATCGTACGGTCTGCCACGTGGAACATTTTTACCGGTCCACGAAATGACCCAAAAATGCCAAAAATGAATGACACATGGTAACCTCTAGTGTTGCCATGTCACCATGTTGACGTCATCATGACACATGTCATCTCCTATGAGTTCCATGTACATTGTATGGATGTTGATGTCATACGTATTGATGTTGACGTCAGCAGTACGGATGTTGACTCATCCCCTATTGATTGGGCTAGGTTGACCAAACTTTGACCTCGAATATATTTCGATCCGTAACTCTGTTTGAAAATTCATTTGCGTCGTTGAAAATCTTGCGACATGCTCTTTGCAATGATGTCATTTTGACTGAGTTTTGAGGAATTTAATTTTTTCCACTTCTCTAATTGTGGAGGCCATTCTGAGCTTCCTGATTTTCTTCTGCGAGTTCTGAGTCATCCTTAGTCTTCTCTGGAATATTTTTGGATCAAACATGGATCTTGATCTTGGATAGTTCATTTTCAATGTTAAAAGGTGGAACCGATTCCTCAAATTATTTAACTTCTTTTTCTATTTTTGAAGGTTCACCAACCTCCTTATCCTTGGGAATATTATTTAGTTCTTTAAATATATCCATAGAAAGATTTGGGCTAGGCCTCTTAGGTTGGGTCTGACTATCATGGTTAGTTTCCTTCTGCCTAGGCCTGAGATCATATTTCGTATGCATCTCATCCTGCAATGCATTAGAAAATATCCTATATTGAATAGAGGACAACGCTTCTTTGTTTGATTCACTTTTGGGGATTTGTTTCTTATTGTTAAGGGAATCTTCATAATCATCTTGGTTTAGATGCATGGCATTATTTTCTTCTTGAAGCAGGTGTATTTCCTCTGGATTCTCAGCATATTCTCCATACATTTCCTCCTCCACCAAGTTATTTTCATTATTAGTTCTCACAGGGGTGGATGGGTTGTTCCTCGTTCCTTCTTTCTCTCCTCATGAACTTAGGATTGAAAGGCCTTATGAATTGATTAGGTTCCTCACCCCTCCTTCTTAAGGAACTTTGTTGGCATTACCATTTTCCATCTCAAATATAGACATATAGACATCTTGTTTGTCAAATTTCTAATTAGCCTAGACATCTCATACATTCGAACTTCATGGGAATCTTTGACTCGATTTGAGGGACCAGGGTCTTCTCTAGCCCTTTTTCTTTCTACTTGATCTTGCTTTTATTTCATTTTACACTTCATGGGAATCTTTGACTCGATTTGAGGGACCACGGTCTTCTCTAGCCCTTTTTCTTTTTACTTGATCTTGCTTTTATTTCATTTTACCTAATGTAGTCATATTTCCTTCGATGTCTATTACATCATCCTGCATTATCATATATAAAATACCATATAAAATATAATATAATTGACTACATTATCTAAAATTTAATTTACTTCAACCAAATTTTTATTTATAATATTTTATAAATAAAATCACTCACATCCTATCATATCACTTTTAAGAGTAACAAATAAGTCACAAATTTTATGTAAGTAATTTTTATACAAGTAATGCAATTTTTTTTTTAATTTAAAGAATAAATTAACTTTTATTATTACTATATTGGATTAATATTTTCTTTTTTTTAATACCTTCCAAATAATGGAAAATAAAATCAATGCATTTTAATAAAAAGAAATTGTTTTTTCTTTAATGGACTTGCACATATATGAGATATATATTACATAATACATAATGTAGTTGTAATAAGGATTTTAAAGGCATTTGTAATAAGGATTTTAAAGCCCCAAAATACATTTGCCCAATCAGAATATATAATTTTAACCAATCTATGATGAATTTAAATAAAGATTATACTATTCGAAAGGGTTTTTTAATCATGATTGTATAATAAAACTCTCAAGTTTAAAAAAAAATAATAATAAATAGATTTTTTATTTTTAAAATAAAAATAAATCATTAAAATATTGTAAGATTGATAAAAAAGATGTATATAAAGTTTGATCATCTAAACTAAATCTAATTAATATAGTGAACTATATTTATTATTAAACTTTATTTCTAAACTTCATGAATTAAATGTAAATATTTTTAAGTAATGAAAAATCTCATATTAGATTAGATAAAGTGGTTGAATGCTTGAATTACATACAGAAAGTTATTGGATGTCCCACCTATCAATATCCCAGTCTATCTAAAAAAATATCTCATATATCAAAATTTAAAATATATTTTACTAAAGTTTAAATTGTTTTTAATAAAATTACAAAAAATTAGTTTAATATTCTTTTTTTTGGTAATTTTTTTTTTTTTTTTAACTTGAAATAGATTGAGGAATAGCTATTTATATATTCAAAAATATAATTTAAACAACAAAAAATAGTGATTTTATCTACATTTACATAACTTAATTCTTGAAAAAATAAAAAATATTATAAAACTAAATTTTCAAATATTACATAGGACAAAGCATCCTGACTTTCTATGATTCCTTTGAACTATCATAAAGATAGCATGTGACAAACTGCAAATCTCGTATTGGCCGTGCGCTTGTCATTTTGGTTCCAATTAATAGAATTAGGAACACGGCAAGCGATGAGAGGTTGTTTACCAAGTGAAAAATACTCAACTGACATAGGATGGGCAGCCATTGCTATATTTCCGCCATGAACGGTTCCATCACCCACCTGATCTCTGCAACAGCATTTATGAATGAATTGCGAGTATACCATTCATAGGCTAAGCTTGCAAGGTGTGAGAGCGTACGCAAATTCGAAGACCACCTTCATGGCTTTGCTACCTGGTCCATACTATACAGTCCACTGACACACTGGGCAACAATCGGCAAACAATAAGCCAAACTAATTAATATCTCTGCGGGGTTTTGATAGGTTGACAGGATGATTCAGTTTTTGGTTTTTAATATCCATTTCAATAAACATCCACCCCATACCATCATTTATTAGTTTTCAGAAGTGAAAATACAGCAAACATCTACACATATCATTTATATATATACAAGTTGTTCTAACAATGTATAAATTATTATACCTTTTTAATAATAATAATAATAATAATCTATCTTTAAGGTCACGGTCAAGCCAGCACACCAAATTGGTGTATGAGACCCTCTTGTTTGTGGGACAAGGGATCCTCCTCCGCCCAGCGATTTGACTAGTAAAATCTACGAAGGTATACATACCCTACCCCCCTCTGGATTTGAACCTGTGGTTACAAAATATTTAATATTCTGTATATTGCGTGAAATAACTTTAGTAAAATCTAATATACAGTATTAAATATTTATAGTTAGAAAATTAATTCTCAATTGCAAAAATAAATCTTAAATGTAATTATTATATCATATTTATCAAAACTAAGTAATATTATTTATTACTCTACTAAAGGATACTTATTGTTTGTCTACACACAACAACAAATAATAAATACATTTTAAGCTGGGAAGATGATCAGGTACTACCCTGAAAGCCATACGACTGGGCGATCTGCCTGCATTATGCAATCCAATCCTGAATTTGACAATCAAAGATCAGAACGATACGCTCAGCTGTGCACATGGAAGCAGACAGACAGTTCCAAGCTTCCAGTTGATTCAACGATCAGAATG